>CANYLF013147963.1:0-20591 GCA_948193215.1 Bocquillonia castaneifolia
TTTTATCGGCTAAGCTTCCCTACTAAAGCACTCGAGGAAGAAGAAGCAGACAAATATGGTTCATGGGGTAATTACTTATCAGTAAAGGATTCAGTCATTGGATGATTAACGACAGTGGAGAAATATTTCCGTTTGTATTTAGAAACACAAAAGTCCCTATTGTTAGTATACATCCACTAACATTAATCAATTTTTATCATCTTCTATTTTAATAAATTGAGAATATTATATCATAATTTCTCACCAAAGTTGGGACCATTAGGAAATTTTTTCTATTTTTTCATGAATGTTCTAATTTCATTCAATTAAAAATATAAAAAATAATTTAATAGTCAAAATATTTTTATAAAAGGATAAAGATTGGATAATAATAAGAGAGAGTTTTATGTTACAAAAATTAAAATTTTAGGGATTTTATGTTGCAAATCAAAGTCAAAGGATTATAACGTTACAATGAGCAAAATTCAACATAAGTGGGTGTAATTAATCCGTTTTTTGCACAACCCTATAATCCCCAGTAGGCTAGTACAGAAACATAAACCCAATGATCAAGACAGCAGAAACATCAAAGCGTTAAAAGTCACTCGTTAAATGGCGCGTGAAAGTCATATCTAGATTTCTGTTACTTGTGTAATCTGCATGTTTCTTTTAAAACTGAAACAGCGTCTTCTGCTGCTTTTGAAACCCTTTCCGGTTTTCTTAAAACCCACATCTAATCTAACACCGTACAAAGTCTTCTAAAGGGTTTATAGTTTTTGTTTTGTCATATGATTTTAGCAGACAGTGCATTGTGTATGTGCTGTGAGAGAAAAGGGTTGTTCTTGGAACTCATTACCAACCCAATTCTTGTTTCCTTTATTTAGTTCTTCACGTTTATTGTGTTTCCTGTGCCTTTTCTGTACTTTCTGAGAGTAAAGATAGAATCTTTACAGTAATTTTTGATTCTTTTTGTTATTCTGCATATAAAAATAACTGATTTTTTTTTAATAATGGGTACTCCAATGGAAGAAAACCTTGGTCCTCGTAAGAGAAGTTTTGATGAGATGAGTAATTCAGCATTGGAGTCGGATCATGATCATGATCATGCTAATACCCAGAAACTGGATTCCGCTGTTACTACTACCACCACCAAGGGGTTTAATCCCAGAAGGTTTTTGAACTTTGTTTAATGGGTTTTGTGATTAATGTGTTTTGGTTTGGTTGGATGTTGCATGGTGGCTTATGTTTGTGGGCTTTTGTCTGTTTCTCTGTTTTTTTGTAGTTATCAAATTAAAGTTTTTGAAGTGGCTATGAAGAGAAACACTATTGCTGTGTTGGAAACTGGTGCTGGAAAGACTATGATTGCTGTTATGCTGATTAGAGAAATTGGAAAAGATATCAAGTCCACTGGCCTTAAAAAAATTATTATTTTCTTAGCTCCCACTGTCCATCTTGTTAATCAGGCATGTTTTACCAGTCTTTCATTTTTGATAATTGAAGGGTCGATTTTAGAGGTTTTTCTTTCTGTTGTCCCTCCGACCTCTCCTCTCTTCTTTGTTTTTTTTTTTAAAATTCATTTAAAAGAAAGCAGGAAAGGATTTGGTTTGCTATTATGTTGTAATTGTTTTCGCTTTCTTATTGATACAATGTGGCTGGTTGAGTGGGGCACATGGTGATATGTTGTTGGTTTTCCGCTCGCAGCAATGTGAGGTTATTAAAGCTAATACAAATTTTGATGTGGGAGAGTATTATGGTGCTAAGGGCGTAGATGAATGGACTCTGAAGTTTTGGGAAAAGGAGATTGATGAGCATGATGTAAGTCTACCCTTGTAAACTCCGAATATATTTGTTGTGCTATTCTAACAATATTGTTTGAAGTTGCCTCTTATTATGGGTTTTATCTATGCAATGTAATGATTAGGAGACGAGTCTTTTTGGTAGATGGGTAGTTCTTGTGCATTTTAGAAAATTCCTTAAACACACATTCATGCGACTTGATTAGTTGTCTTCTTTAAAAGGTCCAAATGAAAAATCTATAGTTATATATCCTGGGTATAGACAACATTACCCTGGGAATTGAACTTATGAATCATCTTTAAAAGTTAGAGCATTTATAATTAAATAGTAATGATGTCAGTAATGCATATCGTTTCCTGTAGGTATTGGTTATGACACCTCAGATCCTTTTGGATGCCTTAAGGAAGGCATTCTTGAATTTAGAAATGGTATCCTTGATGATAATTGATGAATGCCATCGCACTACTGGTAATCATCCTTGTACAAAAATAATGAAGGTTAGTGTTCCATTTCTACAAGCTCTATTGTCATCTTTGTTCTATCTTTTCTCAAGACAGATATCCTAGGTTTTTATTCTCTTAATTTTCATGACTAATGATTATTTGATAATTTGTTGGTGAAGGAATTCTACCACAAGTTAAATAACAAGCCAAAGATTTTCGGAATGACAGCTTCACCTGTAGTTAGAAAGGGTATGATTTCTTTTCGGTGGCAATGTTTGGTGTTTAATTGAATGGGTCTAAAAGCATGAGAGCCTATTATAACTTCATGTTCAACTCCCTTTGTTTGGTTTCTACACATTTTCCATAGCATGTCATGGAGGCAGTTTGTGATCTGCCTGCAACTTGGTATTTCTTGCTCCGCTGCTTGGATTTAGTTGATTGTGCTTTAGATATTAAAAAAAAAAAATAACTAGCTGTTTCACAGGAAAAGAGCCAAAAAATATATCATAAATGTTCATTGATAAAATGCAATGATCATAGCTGGTGTCATACTGGATGTTGATAGTTTCTCTGTTTGTACATGATTTTTTTATCCCTTTTTGTGCTTTTGAAAGTGGATGCTAACTTCTACACATGATCTGAAATTGGGTTAAATAGTAATTCTAACTTGGACAACTTCAGTAATTAGCTGGCCTATCAGTAAGAACAATATCCATAAAGAGAATAGTATGTGCCATTGGTGGCTGAACTTTTTTTGCAAACATGTTTTACCCTTTTACTATGAAGTATTCTCAAAAACTAGATGATCTCTGTGTCTGGTCTGGAGACTGTAGGCTAATACCCTGTTGATGCATTATCATTTACCAAGATTCTGGTCACCAAGAGTACTCTTAACATATTAATTATTATGTGCTAGGTGTGTCCTCTGCTATGGATTGTGAGGATCAACTATCAGAACTTGAGACTGTATTGGATTCTCAGGTATCTTTTGTTTTAGATTGTGATTCCTTGCATTAATCAGGTTTTGGTTATGGATCTTCAATCTTACATATCTTGCATGTGAGTTGCTGCAGATTTACACTATTGAAGACCAGAAAGAAATGGACATCTATGTTCCCTGTGCAAGAGAAACATGTAGGTTTTATAACAAAGCACAGCTTTATAGCTCAGATGTCAAATCTAAGATTGAAGCTTCATGGTCCAAGGTAATCCTTCATTGGATACGTAATTATAGATGCATGTATGTGTTTGGTGATGAACTTATATAGAAATTGCAGCTTTTGCGATATTTAATATGTTGTTTATTTCTGTAAATGCTGAGAGAAATTCTATTTGCATGTACAGTTTGATGCTTTATTGCTAAGTTTGCAAGGGTCAGTACAAAACTGTTACAAAGATTTGGAGGATAAACACAAGACACTCAGACAACGTCTGTCTAATGACCATTCAAAGATTTTGAATTGTCTTGAAGATCTTGGCCTCATATGTGCATATGAGGTATGATCATTCTCACACTGATCTTAAATGAAAGAGAAGCATTGATGTTAAAGAGGGAAAGCAATGTGATCTCCTGTCAACTCTCCGCTATTATCAATTACAATTTCTCTGAACATAATTATTTTTAGTATCATGTGTCTTCCCTTTATGAAGAGTGATGGATTTTTTCCCCCATACATATAGCTATTTAATCTCAGGTATTATACAAATGCAAGTACAATGTCCCCTTGGATGTCAAGAATGTTTATTTTATAATTGTATTCTCTTCCAGTCATTATTAAATACTTCTGACTCTTCTTTTTTATAGGCTGTCAGAGTTTGTCTAGAGAATGCTCCCAACTTGACAGAGGAATGTGAAATGTATAGAGACATTTCTGTTAAATATAATTATTTTCTTGAGGAAGTACAAAGCATTATTGTCGAATCTTTGCCTGATGGTATGCTAAATAGTACATTCTCTACTTGTTCTTTTTCTGGAAATTTTTGGAAAAGAAAACTATATATAAGCTTCTTTCTCATTTTGTTACGAACTAATTTTTTATGCTACAACCAACTTGAAATTTCTTCCATTCCGTTTTTAAAATTGTGATAGAACATATGTCCATATGGAAATCATTACTTTGTTGCTACTGCTTTCGTCCCGCTGTACTTATTCTATTGAGCTGCCATCTATGGTTGAGTTATTATAATTTTAGTAGTAATTTCAAGTGTCATTGTCAACAATTTTCTGTTCATTCATCTCTAATTTTTGAGTAAAAACTGACAGATTAATGAATTATTATACTCCCTTGGTCCCAAAAAGATAGTCCAGTTTCATTTGCGCAATGTTTTAGAAAAATAATTTTTGAACAATATAATCACACAATCTTACTAAAATATCCTTATGTAGGAGTATTAATGAGTATATAGTCAATTCACATTTTAGACCTTCAAACTCGTTAACTCTGTTAAGTATTCATGATAACTACCTCAATTAACTAGGGGCATTTTAGATGATAGATTAACTAACATCTCAAAAAGATCAGTGGACTATCATTTTGGGATACCCAAAAAAGTCTTCTACTATTTTTTGGGACAGTTGGAGTATCTCTTTAGAATGTCAGAAGTGCATTGTTTTGTTCTCTTCTAACTCTGTTTTTGAGGCAATTAATGGTAAATACTTTTATAGGATGCTGTCCATTTCTTTGTGTTTTCACGAGGTTGTCGTTGAATATCTCTCCTCATTCTGCAGTACAAGTGATTTTATAGCTGTTGATATTCCTGTAGTTTTTAACCAAATTCTCATTTATTCACAAATTTTACAAGTGATAACATTTTTATCACATTCCTTTTATTCTTAAACTTTCTCTGTTTTTTCCGGCTGACATGAAATTAAACAACATTTAGTTCTGTTCTTTTCAGAATGTTTTACTAGTTAGTACTTTGTTCGCCTAGTGTTGTGATGCTGTTCTTCACAGCTTGCGTCAAACATTCAGCTGACCTTTCGCTTTTTTCTGCTTCCAATGTGATGTCATTTTGGTTACTGATTTTTTTTCCTCAGGTGATAATTATTTTTTGGATCTTGGATTTGACTACTTGAAGGCAGTAGATATGGGCTACATATCTCCAAAATTATATGAACTGCTTGAAGTTTTCCTATCATTTGGGTAGTGGGCATATTTTAGTTGTCAGTATCTTTTAGTATTGTTGGTTGTCAATTTTATGACCTCAACATTTCTGGTTGCAGAGGAGATAAGGAGATACTGTGCCTCATTTTTGTTGATAGAATTGTTACAGCTAAAGTAATTGAAAGATTTGTGAAGAAAGTTGCAGTGCTAGCACATTTCAGAGTTTCATATGTTACTGGGTCAAATACATCAGTTGATGCATTAACACCCAAAATACAAAAGGAAACCCTGGAGTCATTCCGGACAGGAAAGGTATACGTTCCTGCACATCGTGATTTACCTCATGAATTTATGGAGTCTGAAAACTTGATAACATGAATGTATCATATTTATATAGGTCAATCTATTATTTTCTACTGATGTGTTGAGGGAGGGAATTCATGTGCCAAACTGCTCCTGTGTTATATGTTTTGATTTGCCCAAGACAGTATGCTGTTATGTTCAATCTCGAGGACGAGCTAGACAGAATGATTCCCAATATATCATCATGCTTGAGAGGTAATGGTCTGTTTCATTCTCGTATATTAAATCCGTCTCCTGTGTCTGCATGTGTTTAGTGGTATTGTTGTTCTGTTCTTATGCTATAGCAGGTATGCTAGATGCCATTGCTATGTTATATTCTTTTTCTCTGAATTGGATGTTTCCTTTTCTTTCTTTTTTTTATGATTATTTTATCACTGAAGACTGAACATAGTATAAATGTATGTATAATCATAGGGGAAACATAAAGCAACGGGATCAAATATTTGATTTCATCAGGAGTGAATGGTTAGTGACAAATACAGCTATAAACAGAGATCCTGATGTTTGGACTCTAAAAACATGTACCCATGAGGAAACCAATTCATATATTGTGGATGTGACTGGAGCTTCAGTTACTGCAGATTCTAGCGTTAGCCTTATACATCGATACTGTAAAAAGCTCCCTGGTGACAGGTATGTAAATCTTTTGTAGATGACTATGATGTCAATATGCTTTATGATATTTCTGTTTTTTCCAAGTTCAAATTTACAGAAGCAAACAGTTTTTACTTCTAACTGAATTGGCTATACTGTTACTTAGGTACTTTACACCGAGGCCTACATTTGACTATGAAGATATTGAGCAGTCATTCCAGTGTAAAATAATGTTACCTGCCTGTGCTCCATTTCAAACAATTATTGGTCCAGTATGTAGGAGCCGACAACTGGCAAAGCAGCTTGCATGCTTGGAAACTTGTAAGACGCTGCATCAAATTGGTGCCCTGAATGATCATCTCCTACCTTCAGTCGAAGAGTCTACAGAAGATGATCATAGTGTGAATAGAAAAGGACAATTTGCTGGTGCAGGTATGCATGTGTACCAACATTTTGTTAGCTAAAAATCTGTAACAAATTCCATAGAAGATGAATGTCTCACCACTCATTTGGTAAATTATGCTGCTTTCATTTCTTGGGTTAGCAAGAAATGAATTTAAGAGCATTTTTCTTCATAATTACTGACCACCATGCTGTGGAGATATTGAGTGAACAGAAAGTTTAAGACTTGGGTTCTCAAATTTCAGTCTTGGCACCATATATGATGATCTAAAATCAGTTACAATAAAAAAATCCTTGGGTCCTCAAAATTGCAAGTAATAAAGGCTTTGTACTATTTTGTTTTCACAGTCAAGCTTTTGCATGACAATAGTTGGATTATCTGACATCATCCCTAAAAGATTTAGCGGGGCTCTATTTAATGCATGTATTCTCATCTTGTATCATCTCATTCAGTCATTCTATGTTTGTGTTTAGCTCCCCATCTCTCTACATGATTACCACACTTGCCCTTCTAACCACAAAAATAAAACTATAGGAACTAAGAAAAGGAAGGAATTGCATGGAACAACTTCCATTTGTTCACTATCTGGAAGCTGGGGAGAGAAGCTTGATGGGGCCACCTTTCATGCGTACAAGTTTGACTTCTCATGTAGCATTGTCAGTGAGACATATTCTGGATTTGTTCTTCTCATTGAATCAAAGCTTGATGACGATGTTGGAAATATTGAGGTGGACCTTTTCTTGGTCCACAAGACAGTTAGGGCTTCTGTTTCTGCTTGTGGACAAGTGCATCTAGATGCCGAACAGGTAAAAGTATATGCTCCTAATTTGAACAGTATATAGGGAACTTATTTTCTTATGTCATATATTTTTCATTTTTGTTCTCCATCTCAGATCACAAAAGCCAAGTGCTTTCATGAATTGTTTTTCAATGCCTTATTTGGGAGGTTGTTTACCGGGTCCAAATCATCTAGGTCGCCAAGAAAGTTTTTGCTTCAGAAAGACACAAATTCATTCTGGATCCCATCAAACATGTATTTGCTACTACCACTTGAGACCTCTAATACTTCAAGTGATGAACCTTGGAAAATAAACTGGAGAGGAATTAATAGTTGTACTAATGTGGTAGAATTCTTGAAGAAGAATTCGTTCTTGGGTGCCAAGCAATGTAATGGTGAGAGGGTTGGCCCTTCTATTACTGAGAGCAGTGGTGGAAATGAAATCTGCTTTGCCAATGTTTCAATTGATGTAGACAAAGTGAAAAATATGGTGGTATTGGCTATTCACACAGGAAAAATATATTCTGTTATTGAAGCGGTGAATGATTCATCTGCTGAGAGCCCTTTTGAGAAAAATGTTGGTAATGAACCATCAACGTACTCTTCGTATGCTGAGTACTTCAAACATAAGTAGGTGACACGTCCTAAATGATATCTGATCTTCATTAAATTTTCTTTCCACCTACTCACACATTTCTGTTTATGATTCCTTATATGATCATATGATCACTATCTCTTCTCAGGTATGGTATTGAACTATTGCATCCAGGACAGCCTTTATTGCTGTTAAAGCAGAGCCATAAGCCACACAACCTGTTTCTCCCTCCTGATGAAGGTTCGTTGATTCCATGTTTGTGCGATCTTGTAGGATGGAATTTTCTTGTAGTTGACACATATTCTAATATTTCCAAGTAGATTTATGATAAGAATTTTGCAGAGTGCCTATGTGGGTTTTATTGAATTTGCTTACACTTCTTAGGTTGCCTAACAGCAGAAGCTGAGGCTTTTGGAACTATTATTAGACTAAAAGCTCTTGTCAAATTTAAACTGGGCAAAGCAATTCCTCTTTATGTTTCTAATACATTTCCTTAAATTTGCAGAGACTTCAAAAGATGGGCTCATTGTTCGAAAACAGAGGCAGTTTGCTCATATGCCACCTGAGCTTTTAGTCATTATTGATGTTCCTCATCAGACTCTAAAATCATTTTATTTGCTACCATCTCTGATGTACCGTTTGGAATCCTTGATGTTAGCTAGCCAACTGAGACAAGAGATTGACTATCAAGTTCCCAACTTCCATGTCACAAGCTCATTGGTCTGTCCTATTAGCGGTTGAATTGGTCAATTTATTTGGCTACACTTTTACACATCATTCACTTACTAGTTATTAATTCCAATCCGATTGCCTTTTATTTAGGTACTGGAATCATTATCATCACCTAGAGCCTCTGAGACTTTTTCCATGGAGCGATTGGAGTTGCTTGGGGATTCAGTTTTAAAATATTCAGCGAGTGTTGACCTTTTCCTAAGATATCCAACAAAACATGAAGGTCAATTATCTTCTGGGCGCACAAAGGCTGTTTGTAATTCAGCTCTGCATCAATTGGGAATAAACCGCAAATTACAGGTATTTTGGATTGTGTTTGATATCCAGGGCTTTGATGTTGCTATTGAGTTATATTGGTCTCATGATAAATTTTCACAATAAGGATGTCTTTTGTTTTTTACATGTATTTCCTTTCTCTTTACAGAGTTTCAAGTTTTTGATATGTGTTGAAAGTTGAAACAAGTTTGTTTGGAATGCAGTCTGTTTTCTTCTTATGTAGTGGAATTCTTTTATTTTAATTATATTGGAAGTGCAAGAGAAGTTTGCGTTTGGATTGTTGTGGTAATAGTTACTTCTTGGCTTCTAGTTGTTTGATGTGATATGATACTTCAAAACAGAGAGACACTCTTTTCCCATGTGATACAGTTTATATCACAGATAACACTGTATATGACAACCATCCATTCTGCCAATGGAAGCAACTTGACCAATGTTGTAACAGCTCTCATGTCTCAACATTTTTCTGGATATTACATGACTTATTGTTTGTTTCTAAGAGGATTGTAGTGTCCCTTTATGTTATTTAGCAATATGTTACTCAGAGTTGGGAACAACTTGGTTTCTTTTTTTTTTTTAGGTGAATAAGAATTGTTTTGAAAATTTATGGCAGCATTGTCTGTTCCAGTAAAATGCAGTCTGATTCAATCTGATAGTGTTTTATTAAAGTTGAAAGAGGTTTGAGATCAAGGATTGGTTTCTCATCCCTACTGTTCTACTACTGTAATCCCTCATTCATTGCCCATAAGAATTTTTTTGATTCCATTGGTCATGATACTTTGTGTTTCTCATTTACAGGGGTATATTCGAGATAGTGCATTCCTTCCTCGTTTTTGGGTTGCTCCAGGACAGCAACCTGCATTTAATGTCCCTTGTACTTGTGGTGTGGATGCTTTAGAAGTTCCTTTGGATGCTAAATATCAGACTGAAGACCCTAGTGTTAAGATTGGTAGATGCTGTTCTATAGGCCACCGATGGATATGTTCCAAAACAATATCTGACTCTGTTGAAGCCGTTATAGGAGCATACTTTGTTAGTGGAGGACTAAGTGCTGCACTGCATGTAATGAAGTGGTTTGGAATGGATGTTGAATTTGATCCTTCATTGGTAGATGAAATCATTATGCGTGCTTCTCTAAGATCTTATACACCAAAAGAAGATGAAATTAAAAGCCTAGAATCAAAGCTTGGTTATACATTTTCTGTCAAGTTTCTCTTACAAGAGGCCTTTACACATGCCTCCATGCAAGAACAGGGAATTGACTATTGTTACCAGGTATTGATTTTATATCTGGGGTAATCCTTATATTTTTGTTTATTGAACTATTTCTTTTAGTACATAAGTGCTAGTCAATTAACTTGGCAGTAATCAATTTTTTGTGCAATTCAAAAGCAGCAAGTGGATGTGAACAGTTTGAAAACAAGCTCACTTTATGCAGAAGTATCTTGTGGAGTTTTTTCTTGCTGACATTATAATATCTTATATGGATATTAGATGGATATTCTTATAATATTTTAAGGCAAAACTTCTTGCTTTTGACCTTTTAAATTTTTGACAGAGGCTTGAATTTCTTGGTGACTCTGCTTTGGACTTGCTTATTACATGGCATCTCTTTCAAAGTCACCTGACCGTTGATCCTGGTGAATTGACAGACTTACGTTCTGCCTGTGTCAATAATGAAAACTTTGCACAAGTTGTTGTGAGAAAAGATCTATACAAGCATCTGCAGCATTGTTCTACGTGCCTTCTGAGCCAGATAAGAGAATATCTTGAGTTATTCCGTGAATCTGATGAAGCCACCAAATTGGATGAAGGTTCGAAGGGTCCAAAGGTGATCGCTTATGCCGTTAAAAAGCATATTTAGCTGTGTTCATGAATGATGGATGTAGTTATCTTATTTTTGGTACAAGTTCAAAAGGTAAAAGACTGTAATGATGGAGGTCTCATGGATGCAGTTTCGGACTTATTTGTGGTGTCAATGAGTAATTTGTGGCATTTTGTGGTGATTGTGATGAATGTGCAGTGACATTAATTGTGGTTCTGGTGTGGTGACAGTGCTGGTAGTGATGATGGTGTTATAGTAAAAGCAGCATCAGTTAATTTGGGAGAGGGAGTGAGGACAAAAAAGTTTCTCATCCACTTACCTACGTCCTAGTTAATGTGAACCACCTTTTGGAGGACTGAAATGTTAATCCCTATAATGATTATCCGATCTGGCAATCACAACCTCAAAAATTTCACCCTCAATACAGTTTGTACCTAGTGAATGTAACCACCACTGCAGTAACCCTGTAAAATTTCATATCTTCAACCCTGTTACAGATTTAGACTTTTAATACTATGTGTTTGTTCCATCCATTACATCCAAATATGCTACATGTTTAGGAGCTGCAGATCCTTTAGATGCTCCAATTGTTATTTCTTTTAATGCAACTGAACTTTTTTGTAGTTGTTTGTTTTGGATGCTAATATATATCTGTTCCATCCATATCTATATTAATTACAGGCTCTTGGAGACCTGCTTGAAAGTATTGCAGGGGCAATGTTAATTGATACAAAGTTTAACCTAGATGAGGTGTGGAGAATATTTAAGCCACTGTTGTCACCACTTGCAACCCCGGAAAATCTTGAGCTGCCTCCACTGCGTGAACTGATGCAATTATGCGACTCTCGTGGTTATTTTGTAAAAGAAAAAAGTATAACTACCAATGACATGGTACATTCGGAGCTCAGGATACAGCTCAATGATGATCTTTTGGTTGGAGATGGATATGACCGGAGCAGAAAAGTTGCAAAAGGAAAAGCAGCTACTCAGTTGTTGAGGGAACTTGAGGTACGTTATGTTGTTTTAAATGCATTTCTTCAAGAATTGAGCCGTAACGACCATGGGTTCATGGTTTCAAATTTGTTTAACACATACAAGTTATCAAGATTTTTTTTTTTAATTCCCAATCATAATGTTTTCAAGCAGTTCTCGGACAATTTACCACACCTAAATATCACATTCTAAGGGTTTGTGCTAAATTGTGGTGACATCCTTTTGATCTATTATTTTATCATGGTGATTGTTTTCGCAAGTCAGTTCCTACAGCCTTGAAGATATGGCAAAAACCTAAAGCAAAACTTTTAGCTATATAGAGGAAAATTACACCAATGAAAATGTATTTCTAGAACCTAAGGTTTTCAACTATTTCAGGATTCCAAACAATTGAACAAAATACTCTTATATAGCTTATCAATGTTGAAATTTCTTGGTTGTCTAAAGCCAATGTTGTCCAATTTGTATGAAGCAGAATAGAGGAATAACGTACTCCCGGGGTGAACCAAAGAGGAGGAAACAAGGGTCTAATCTTGCTGTTGATTCTTCTTCGCCGGAAATAATAAACGATAAGCCAACGAAGCATAAAAAGCTGAAGCTAGAAAGTCAATCACCAGCAAATTCAGGAGGAGATTCTTCCCTTCCTGACAGTTCTATTGATAGCCCCCCAGGTATAAGCGTTCAACTGTTGTTGAATTCTTGTTCATCTGTGTCCTCCTCTTCCCTTCCACAGAAAATGCTTGCTCATGTTTCAGAAAATTTGTTTACAGGATGTCAAAAACCTACGGTTTTTTTTTTTTTTTTTTGGTAAAAAACCAATGACAGTATCACTGAAAATTGAATGGTTGGCAGTGTGGTTTTAGAAGATAACTACAATTTGCTAATCCTCCTTTCAAGTGAATTAAGTATTTTGTATTTTTTGATTCTCTGGAAATTTAATTTATCACCACCCAATTTTTTTAAAATATGGAATATATAATTCTATGTGCTGATTTGCCAATTATCATTTAGAAAAAAGAAACAAATTGGTGTTGCTGTTAATTTCTGAACCATTTAAGCTTACCTTCTAAAGCTTGAAGCAGGAAATATCTCACTAAATTTTCCTTCTTGCAGTTATTGAGGAAATTAACATGAAAAAAGGAGGGCCCCGAACTGATCTTTTTAAACTCTGCAAGAAAATGTCATGGACAATGCCCACATTTAAGACAACGGAACAGAAGTCAAGGTTTGCTGGTTCACCCAAGTTTTGTGCATTTGTTTTTCACACATGCTATGACGAGCGCATAAAATTATAATCCTATTGACATTCGAATTTGATCAGTTCTTAACTGTTTAATTATATTTCCTTTTCCATAATAATTCCTTGAACTGTAACTTTCACTGAACTTAATTCTTCTTCTTGCAGTACTCCAATTTTGTTTGGCGAAGGCATTGAGAGATATAATAGCTTTGTATCAAAAATCAACTTGAACATACCCTCTTATGGAACGATTGAATGCACAGGAGACCGTAGACCTGATAAGAAGAGCTCATTTGATACTGCAGCATTGGCTATGCTTTATGAGCTTCAAGAATTGGGGCAACTCGTTGTTGGCAACACCAAATAAGCTTACAACTGGTGTCAGTGCGCGCTCACGCACATGTGTGTGTGTGTGTGTATTCCTGATTTATGAAATCTGAGAGCTTTTCCGAAACCAATCCACTCACCTCTGCTGCAACGGCAAAGTAGGTGTACGGTGTACAAAGAGGGGCAAATTTTTCATCTCCCCAAAATACTTCGCCCATCATAATTGTGGGTAGCCAGTGATTTGCAGAATGCAGAGTTGTAATTATAGCTTCTGGAAGCTGGACAGTGCCCTTGAAAGCTATTAAATTTTATCTTCAGTAACTGTACATATTGTCACAGGCGTTTCCTTGAAAAATTTTGCTGTCCAGAGGTTCACTTATTCTGTGTAATGTATCAATCAACCAAGAGGTAACAGCTTGTAACATTGTTGAATGTAATAGCAATTTAACGTTTCTTGATGTCTGTTTTTCATATTCCATGGATTAGCATGGAACATTCAGTAAACGGGTTTAAGGTTGAAATTTTTATTTTCATTTAATACAATACATGATGTGCCTTGAAAATAAGACATGGAATAGCAAATCTTATTATAAGTTTCTAACTAAAGCTGTCTGCCACTTAAATCTCAAGCTGAAAGCTGGTGAAAGCAAGAAAAATAAATTAATCAATCGAACCAACAACTATCAGATTAAAAGTGGTTTGTGCAGCAGCCTGTTCAATTTACATTACGATATACAGGTGATTGCATCCAAAAAATGGAGGGCGTAGTAAACAAGAATAGTCAAAGAATAACAAAATCCAATGCTATTGCACTCTTCATTGTTTAAATGCACACTAAATAAACTATATCAGTATACTTGATGTAAAAAAACCAATATGGCGTACATGAAAGAAGATTTTCATTCTTTGGAAAAACTGTTGATAGCATAGATGGCAGAAGATTGACTTTCATTCTGTGGAAAAACTGTTGATAGAGGCATCTGAGGAGGTAGGCAGTTGTTTTCAAGCTAAGAGGATTCTTATGGCTACCACGAGTCATGGTTCATGAATTACCTAAACCAATATCATGCTATGACAGCCATGCATGATTGGTTGATGCTATGCTCTAATCAAGAGTTCATATACGTTACTATTGTTATCCCCTGAAACACGCTTCAACATTTCAAAGCTCTTGCGGCTCCCTAAGAAGTCGATCCGTTTAAAAATCACAGAACCAAGCTCAGTTGTTTCTTTACTGGAGTACACTGTTCGGAGCCGATCAGCATGCCTCGAGTCTGTGTGAATCGCAGCTTCTATTTCTGAAGCTGACATATTCTCCTGCAAGAGTGAAGAAATACAGAGGAGTTGTTAACAGACAGAACGCTCCCGAAAATGTCTCTCATGACTTAAAATTTGTGATGGATGTCTTCAACATTCTTAAAATATGACCACAAGCTCAGCTCAAGAACGCCAAGACTACTGCCTATATGCATGTGCAGTATTCATCCAAATACAGCATGGAACATAATAATGCAAGGGAAACTTCAAGAATACCTGATAGAAGGTGTGTATATGATCCAACACTCGCATACATGTGAAACCGTTTTCACTGAAATATGTTCGTGAAGAAGGCCCCATTTCAGAAAACCGGTCAATGGGAAACATTATAGTCAGAAAGTGGTTCTTGAATATCAACTCAGTTTTCTCACTGCAAGGCACATGAAGAACAGAATGCATTAAGACACCATGTTATTAGAGGGACCCAGTAGATTAGAGAGAGAGAGAGAGAGGAAGGACCTTTCTGTAAGTGGCCGTGTTAGGTTAGCAAAGGAAGCTTCTGAGTCCTTCCCATCCCCCTTCGCATCAAGAAAAACAGATGGGTGTTCACTAACATCTTCACTGCTAAATGAATCTGTGTAGATACAAGCCGTTGATGGTGGCTCAGATATGGACCAGCAGATTGAATCCAGAAGGCTGCTTGGGGTTATTGGTCGTATTGGAGTTTGACATGTCTGTAAGAGCCCAAAGAGTTGACAAACGCCATGTTTCACATCAACACAAGGACCATAACTCTCAAATATCAAACTAGATGAACCTTTACAAACACGCTTAAAAATAAGTGGCTACTTAGCAAGATACAACCGTCTGCATTGCTATCAATAAATTGGTGAATTTTTAGGACCACCAGTTACCTGCATTGAACCCACAAAACAAGGACAACTAATGCATGGTATTTACAAGTAGTTTTAGTTAAAAATAATTCTTTCACTATTGTAACCTTACAAGAATCCATCTTGGGATGGTCCTATGCTTCAGTATTTTGAACTGACCAACCTTCAATGATTTAACCCATTGATCAGTATTTGGTTCCCCAAGAATTTTAGCACTGCACTGATTTTCTTTAGTATAGTCATGATTCTTTTTAAGCATTTACTTCATGTTTAGAGAAATCTTTAGCCTTTCCCTCCCAATCACTTTTCTTAGCAGGACCATAGCTGTTGTAACCGTTTTATCTGGTAATGGTCCTACTAAGCAATTGGAAATCAGAAACATTTAGATCAGTGCAAGCCCACAAAACCAGAGTCCTAACTCCTAAAGATTTGGTGTCAAACATATCCACATATAACTAAATGTTCTTTAAAGTGTAAGACTTCAAGTACATAAAACACGAACAGAAGTAGGAGTCTTGATCACTAAAGTCAAACATGCACACAAAAACAAATAGAAAATGCCTCATAAAAAGCAAGAATGATCAACATTGAGCAGCAATTGGCACAAAAGAACATTTATAATTAATCACCTGCATTTGACGGCCACGACGATTTCTAACCCCAACTTTAGCAAAATTTACAATCTGTTGCCTCTGTTCATAGCTTGCTGGACTCCTCAAACTCTGAATGTCACGTGTGGCATTTCGGACAGGTATTTCCTTAACAAATCAACACTGAATATGGTAAACATGCAGTTGGGGCAATTCTTGTTAAGCCTATCAGTGACAATATCAAGTTATAACAAGGTGGTAAAAACAGACCTGGCCTGCAATGGCATTTTGAAAATTTTCAAGCATCATTCCAACTTGCCGGGCCAAATCAGCAGACAAGTGAACAAGCCTTTGGGCATTTTTCTCCTTCGCTGTTTTTAAAACCCAAAGTGGCTGAGACACAGCATATGCCAAAAGAATTTGGTTGGGATAGAATCAATGAAGTAGACACTATTTAGTAATGAAATTCTGATGCATAAGCACTCACTGTAACAAGGTTGTTAGAATGGCCAAGGTATCTTTGGGCTGAAGCACCTTCACACACTACATGACTTGCATTGCAGCCAACAAACCATTGATCTAAAAATGCAGTACCTTCTCTCATAGCTGCCTCAAAGACCTACCAAAATATCAAGCATCTTGTAAGAAAGGTGATTGACTAGAGCAAAAAAAAAAAAAAACATTTTACCAATAGAAATTCAAGATACCTTATTCCGCAGTTCTTCTGAAATTTCTGAATCAACATACATGAAGTTACCAGATAAAGCTGAATCCAAACTTCTATTAGAATTTTTTCCAGACAATCGTTTATGCAGTCCTTCAGTCATGTCAAATTTCTTGGTATCATTGCCAACAACAGGAAGACAAGAATTTTCAGCACCACTGAAACCGACAAGTCGGTTTAACTCATCTAATCGCACATCATTTTCTCCAACAGTCTTGACACTGTAGAGTGATTCACTTAATCGCACTGCAACAAACATTGGATTTCAGACACTAAGCTAACTGCAAATGTTACTTCAGCTATAATTATTTCATTATTGATTCCTGCTCAACATTAATGACATCAAACTTTTTAAGAAAGAAAACGCCAACAAACAAGATGTCTCACACATCATCTATGGTATAATAAAAGATGAGCACCAAAATATCAATGCGGCACTTAAATTTTTGTCTCAAATTAGGAAAAGGTAAAAGAAAAAAAAGAGAGAATATCTGAAACATATCATATTTGAGATATGCACTATTCCCTAATTTTCCAAAAGGAAATTAATAAAATGATTAACATTGAATTTGCAAGAGAAATTATTGGGTGCAGCAGCAGCCAAGCCAGGTTCAGATTGTGCAAGCTATGCTAGAAATTGGAAAGAGTAAATATACTGAGGAAACTAAAGAGCAGCTCACACATACCATTCTTTCGGACACTATCCACAAACCAGCCAATTGTAACAACAAAAAGACCATTTTTTGATCCATGCTTCACAGCATGTTCGTATTTACGTCCACCAAAGCTGTAATTAATGTTAAGGTATAACAGAAAAATCACATTAGTGAGAACATAATGCCCGTCATATAACAAATATTTTTAGGATAAAAGGACAAAAGAAAAGTCTTTCCTTTCATGTTCTTGGCATTGCATACTCAACAAATCCAGTAACATGGTCTCCTTTGATTTATTTATCTTTGAAGTCAAATTTCTTTTGTTTATACAAGTAAAGATGATTCAAAATTTTCGTCTTATATGCATTTAGTCCAAACTTTATCTTAAATGACAATTAAAAAGGTCAAGTCCACACAAAAAGAAATTAAAAGGATATCTGAACCACCAAATGGGTACACTGAGGATGTAGATTAGGACTGTACTGACCACCTAATCTCTCCGCTGCTTGCTTTACTTGCTTCCTTGCTTCTGTAAAAGGAGAGTAGAAACATATATTAATAGATATTCATACAATCTAATTAAACAAGAAAAAACAGGACTTCTTAATGAAACTTATTATTGAAAATTTTCCATAAAATTTAAAAACAAATAAATAAAAGCACAAGCAACAAATCCCAGCAAAGGTCAGATACGCATCCTTGGAGTTCTGTCAGCTATTTAAAATGAGCCATTACTCCTCCTACTTTAATTAGCATCAAGTGGACAAAAGTATTGAAAAAGACATGCAAATATTGCCAATAATAGAGGATAAAATTCTAACTACAGACTTCACTCAATACAATCACGCATTTCTGTATCTGACTAAGAAAAAGATACTAAACAAAAAAGAAAAGACATGCACATACAGCCAGTAACTCAATCAAATAATAATTACCAAAAAGAGTCAAATTTTACCACAGGATCAAAATATTTTCTTCCTTTATTTTTCTCTCCCCAACTTGCAGGATGCAAAATCAAATCAAAATCTTTAAGAAAAAGACTTCAAAAACAACAGAAAACAGAATTGTTAAAGCACATACCTTTAGATAAACCAGTAACACAAATAACAAGACCCGAAAAAGGACCGGCTGATCGAACCGAAACCAGTTCAGACCCAATAGAGGAAGTGGCAGGAGACATTGGATCAAAAGATTGTAGACCTCTAAACGAAGGAACTGAAGCTGATAAACCAACAAAAAGCCTTGAACAACCTTTGCTACTAATCACTTCCACTTTGCCTACACCACCCATAACACAAACACAAAAGACCTCTCTTTACTTATATCTGTAGTAACAATTCCTGTAAGTGATGATAAACATAATAACTACACTCATTATGCACAGCACAAAAGTTAGAATCAAGAACTTTCAAAGAAGACAATGAGAATTCTTCCATGACTTGAACATTAGAGAAACAAAAGTGAAAATAAAGATTAATGGGCGGTAAAGAAAACAAAAGAAAAGGGAAAAGCTTGTCAAGTACTAATATTAATACGAGGTAATGATGTTGAATTTGAATATATATTTCAAGAAATATTCCTATCAATAAAAGGCCATAAAAAACAATATAGTCAATGAAGTAAACAAAACAGAAGGGTTATTAGAGAGACAAAAACAGGAAAGGAATGTGAATTTTCATTATCAAATAGAAAAAAGAAAGAAAGGAATCAGAGCAAAAAAAAAGGAGAGAGAAAAGGAATCCTGAATTCTGAATTTCATAGACAGACACAGACAAATTCAGAATTTTCAGAAAAAAAAAAAACTGAAAAAGGTTACTCTTTTACCCAATAATTTATGATGCTAGAGAGTGAGTGGTATATTGCATGATCTCTTATCTCAATGGTTATGTGTGTGGAAAGAGTAGTGTAGTGGGCACTGGGCAGTGCATAAAGATGACAACTTTGGCTCTGGTTTTGCTTTTCTTTGCTTTATTGGGTTCAAAAGAAACACAAAACAAGAATCTCATTCACTATTTGAAGTTTAAAAAAAGGAACTGATTATTCAAACACATAATAAAAGCAAAGCCAAAGCAAAGGCCAAAGCACGAGGCTTTCCATTGCTTTTCTCTGCTGCTCCAAGTCCAGCAGCACAAATGCCCATCTGGGTATCCAAGATTTACGAGTGTGCCATTGCCTCTAGTGGCGTTCTCTTGTGATGTGCTATTTAGCCAACACCGGGGCCTTTACACGGGGTCCCCTGCTACTATCTATTGGCTTGACCACCACATAGCTCTTTGGTTATTTTGATTTTAAGGGTCTATTGTTTGTAATTCATTTTGGTGTACTGCATTCAGTACTATTCACACAAGTGTGGGCAACTCTAACATGAAAATCATCAAACACACACAAACTTAATTAGTATTTCTTGTGATTTTGTATTTTAAAATTGTTATTGAGTTGGTTCCTAATAGAGTTGAGTGTGGATCTTTCAAATATGTAGACCTTATAATATCAATTGAAAATAAATAAATTATCTTTCGATATGTATGGTTTGATAGTACAATTGAAAGTGATTGAAGGTTGATCAGAAAACAAATCTCTCAATAATGATCACATATAAATATAATTTCTAAACAATAATTTAAATTTCAGGAGATTAATTTAACTGGAGAAATGCTAATCATTTTTTTATTTTAAACAAAAATGCATATAATTTATGGCAGTCGGATTTGTTTTAAATAAGTTTTATGATGTACATTAAGTATAAATTTATCAATTAAAAGCAGGGCTGGGCATGTATTTTGGAGATTTTTGAACCGTACTGAAAATCCGAACCGATAATATCCAGAACCGAAAATATCCGTTGACTTGTTGACTTTATCCGAACCGAACCGCCCCGAAAAATTAATTGGTACGGTTCTGGAGATTTTCCAAATATCCGTACCAAGAACCGAACCAAACCGTTCCGTATTGTACCTAACCGAATAACCGAAACTAAAACCAATTTAAAAAGAGTTTTTTCAATATATATATATATATATAT
>CANYLF013149284.1:0-12806 GCA_948193215.1 Bocquillonia castaneifolia
AGCTTCTAATCCTCCAATTAAGCTTCTAATTGAGTTAAGCTCCTCTAGTCTCACTATAATCTTAACTTAGAAGCTTTTAAGCTTCAAAAATGGTATTAGGAAGAAAAAGGAAGAAGAAAGGGAGAAGAGGGAAAGAAATACGTAAAAGAAGTAAGGAAAGAAGAGATGAATAGTGAAAAATGGTGTAGGATTTCTCAATTTGTAGAGATAATCCACTAACAAATATTTTATTCTTATTTTACTATTCCATTGCCACATGTCACTCTCACATCAAGCCAATTGTCTTACTCTTACTCTCCCAAGCCACTTGTCTTTCTAGAAGGATTCTCCCTACACCACTCCTCAAACTTAATTCTATTAACTATCTAACCCAACTCTCATATTTCTTTTACAAATAGCTCCTCAACTTTTCTTACAATCTAGTCCTTCAATTAATCTAACTCCCACCAATTCTATTTCACACAATTATACTTAACAATACACAATTAATAAAATAAACAATCAAGGGATAACTCCTCAAATTATCAAATATTACCATTTACCACCTCCAACTTTTATTTCTTTCAATTACACCCTCCTACTAAGAATCCTCCAATGAATCAACCTCAATTAACAAAATCAAACATACTAATGACGCCAATACTTAATGAAATGATTAATCATACTTAATGGCATAATTAATTGTTAATTAATTATGGACGTTACATTGGTTACCGCCTTGTTCCCTCTACTAGAACCTTAAGTGGTATTTTAATGTCTTAGAACTTAGTCAAACTCAGTTAGTCAAACTCAGTTGTACATTAATTTCAAACTCTAGTAATTGGCTTCTTTATTCTTTGTCTTCTCATAATTTCATGGTTTACATCCTAGTTGTTTATGCTCCTATTGAACCGGTAGATAGATCCATTATTTGGTCCACTCTTATTAATGGATCTTTCAACTAGTATATTATGGATTTTCAACATTTTGTCAATGATGCAGAACTACAAGACCTTCCTCTCTATGGAAGATACTACACGTGGCACCACATCAATTCTTTTTCCAGAATTGATAGAATTTTAATCTCAAGCTCGTTGTCATCCACTTGGCCTTTTCAAGCAGTTTCTACAATTGATTCAACTCTTTTAGATCATTTTCCTCTGGTTTACAAATCAAGCATTAACTTTACTTAGGGGCAAAGACCATTCCAGTCTATAAATTCTTAGTGGATAGATGACAAATTGCCCAATTTTGTCTCTTCTTGCTGGGAAAATATTAATAATCAGCATGCTAATGCCTCCCTTGCTTTTTAAACTTAATCTTCTTCGCAGGTCTCTCAGCACTTCGAACAAAGATGTCTTTGGCAGCATAGATAATCAAATTAAACTTCTAAAGGCATCTGTAGGAACCAAGAGGGGGGGTGAATTGGTGCGGAATTAGAAATTAAAAAAAAACTTTAAGAATGAATTAGGGAAGAAGAGAAGAACACAAAAAGTTTATAGTGGTTCGGACCCAACTTGTCCTACATCCACTTTCCCAAATACACAATTTGGGGTTCCACTATCCACCAAGGATAACAAGGAGATTTACAAGGCTATCTCCAACCTTTACAATGAGTTTTACCCAAGGCTAACTCATAAACCCTAGTGTATCCAAGAGGCTAACACCAAACCTTTACAATGAAGATTTCAATAGGCTATCTTCAACCTTTATAAAGAGAATTCCAAGGCTCACTCCAAACCTAACCCTAGTGTTTCCCAAATTCACAAAGAATTGACACTAGTACATGGATAACTAATTCACTCAACCCAAGGAACAAATGCTCTAGAGTTCTAGCTACCCATAACCAAATAACCAAAGATTACAAAAAGATTAAAAAATGAGTTTACAATAGTTTGGCTATCAAAGAATTAATGGTCGTACATGAAGAACATATAAGATGGGTATTTATAGCCAAAATACCCAAAACTAGCTATTAGAGACAACCCCAAAAGTGTGTCTAACGACTAGTTGCTTTTTCAACAAAAGCTTTGAAAAATGTCAGGTCACGGGCACGGATCTACGAGCGCGGGCGCGGGCTTCCAATGGCTAGTTTTCTTAGAGGCTTCCTTGAATGCCGTAGGTGCGACATCTCAAACCGCGGGCGTGAGATCATTTGAGCAGAGGATGACTTTTGAGACCTACTCTATGTTTGATAGGTCGCGAGTGTGATATATCTAACCGCGGACGTGATATCTCTTTGGAGCAGAAGATGCTTTTGAGAGAGACTTGCTTGCCCTTGCGGCTTGCTTTCTTTTGGCAACCCGCAATGTTGATTTTCCTCTATTGCGGGTGCCAAGAAGACACCTTTTTGTGAAGCAACTAGCTGGAATTTGGAGGTGCAGCTTGCTGCAAGAAAGGTGGATCTAAGTGTACAAAAGCCTTCCAAGTTCACCCCAAAAGCCTGGGCGCGAAATACTGAAGCGGGAGCGGTTCTCCCTTCAAGGGCATGGTTTGTAAGAGTGCTGAAAAACTAGCTGTTTGAAAACCTACACACTTAGGAACTTTGTTAGACAAAGATAAAGGGTTGTTAAACTCAAAATAAGATGGATTGATGCCACAAAAGCCAATAACATCCATTCTTCAATAAACAGACTCCACGGTCTCCAGACCCATAGGCGACGCCACTAAATAGCAGATAAAATGAGCTTTTTCTTTTAAAGAAAAGAAGGGAATCCATATGGCACCAAAAATCAAGGGTAAGGTGGACACTGTTAGGTGACAACAACACTTCATTTTTTTCATAGGATTGTTTCCTCTCATTTCAGGAATAATAGAACTACCAAGGTGGAAGATGAAAATGGAACTCATATTGATCCTATTCAAATAAAGAATGCTATCTTGAATTTCTACTCATACACCAAGAACCATCCCATTCTGCCTATCTTCCTTTGATTTCAAATCTCTGTCAGAAGAAGATAATGTTCACCTTATTGCTCCTTTCTCTGAGGAAGATGCATGGAGATCTATTTTGTCTTATTATGAGAATAAAGCACCAGGCCTAGATGGATTCAACTTGTACTTTTACAAACAAGCATGGAAGTTTATGAAAAATGATATTATGGCTGTCTTGCAAAACTTCCACCAGTTTCGTACTCTGCCAAATATTTTTAAAATCCTCTTACATGGTACTCATTCCAAAGGTTGCTGGTTCTTCTTCAGTGAACAACTACATGCCGATCACTCTCATTCATGGATTCTACAAAATATTTTCTAAAATTCTCTCCTTAAGATTATAGAAAGTATTGTATTCCACAATTTCTAATTCTCAATTTGGCTTCTTGAAGGGAAGAAATATTCTTGAATGCTCCTTTATTGCATCCGAAGTTGTCCATCACATCCATGCTACTAGGAAGCCTTCCTTCTTGCTGAAGCTTGATTTCCACAAGGCTTTTGATAGTTATGGACAGAGCGCCCGGGACGCGGACGTTTTGGTTATACCGCCTGCCCGTCGGTTTGCGTCCAATACCAATGGTGACATACCCACTAAATGGATTTTTAGGTTTTATGAAAAATGTAGAGTCACCACCCGAATTGCTTCGGATCACCTAGTGATTAACAAAAGGTAGATTCCTTTTTGGGAAAATCCCATTCGTCATCACCACCAGATGATTTCTGGGTTCGGAATGAGTCATCCACACTAAGGCAATTTCCCATTTAATTAAGTAATAAGGTCATTATTTTCTTACAGAGATAAACAATATAAAGCTGTATATCACCCAGAAAGTAGGATACGATGAATGGGCACGCCTAATACTGTTTCTAATCAATTTTTGTTCTGCATTAAGTCCACTATGATTAACCCTGATTGATTGAGTGTATTGTGGTAAATTTCTACTGGTTTTAGTAGTAATTAGCTGAGTGGATTATTTCCTTATTTATTTAGATGTGAAACATCCATAGTTAGTTTCTAACTTATTTTTATATTTTTTTTGGATTGATATTTGCACATTAATTCATTTATTATTTTCCCGGGATATTTGGAATGGCAATAATACACTTACACCCTTAAAGAGAGAAAAGGTAAAATGAATTTCTACCATTTTTATTTACTTATTACTGAATTGATTAATTAAATGTCCGATTAATTATTTTACAAACAATTCTAGGTGATTTGCATAAAAATGTAAAGAAATCTTACCGATTGACCAGCCTATTCGAGAGAGAATAGACCAATCGACCTCGAAGCTTTGGGAGATTTACAGCTTGAAAATCTTCATTTTTGGCCCTACACAGTGAAGGTCTGGCCGGGCAGGAGAGCCGTCAGAAAGTCAAAAAAGCTGCCTGGCCAAGAGATCCTTCACAAACACCAGGAGTGCGTCAAGTCAAGATAGCCACTAGGCCAAGAGAGCCGTCAGAAAGGTAGGAGATCCTCCAAAGGCCCGGAGAGCCGCCAGGCCAAGAGATCCATGTCAGGAAAAAGATGATCCTTCCCAAAGGCCAGGAGAGCCGCCAGGACAAGAGATCCGTCACAAAAGAAAGGAGACCCAACACAAAGGCTAGGAATGCTGTCAGACAGGAGAGCCGCTAGGCTAAAAGACCCGTCAAAAAGGCCAGGAGATCCGTCAAAGGCCAGGAAAGCCACCAGGCTAAGAGATCCATCTCACAGGAAAAGGAGATCCGTCACAAAGGTAGGAAAGCCGTAGGCAAGAGGTCCATCACAAAGGAAAGGAGATCCGTCACAAAGGCCAGGAATACTATCGGGCCAAGAGCGTTGTCAGGCCAAGAGAGCCATCATAAAGGCCAGGAGAGCCATCAGGCTAAGAGATCCATCACAAAGGCCAAGATAGTGACTTGTACTATCTGGCCAAACCTGTACTTCATCTTCTCCAATCTATTTTCCCTGTTTTAGCATGTTTTCTTACAGATACATTGTACACAAACAATTGGCAACTCATACAGACCCTTAAGGAACAGCTCTAGACATTCAAGATGAATTAAAACAACAATAAAAAATCTAAGAAAAATTACATCGTAAACATTGAAATTATAGTGACTAGGCTTCAAAACTAGATAATTTATGTCCAAAACTCCCCTGCTTACACATAAAACTTATATATGAAGTTAGTATGTCAAAATAAATTAGTTCGAGAGTAATGTAAAAATAATAGCATATAATGTAAATGAAAAAATGAACTTATTCTGGATGAGTGGATGGTTGGTTACCCTCAGAAATGAGATAGATTACCGTTTCAGGTAGTAGATGAGCTGTTGAATGATTGAAATCCAAATAAAATGGTTTGAAAATCGTCGTTCCAAACCTCTGAAAACCATTCATTTTTTAGTCTCTATAAAGGAAAACGATTTTTGTTTTTGCTTCTGCTGAATGACCAACTCCTAAGAAAATATTTTTGTTTTGTTTTTTAACACTGATGAACCAACCAAGCTGCCACAAAGAGAACAAATTCTTTCTTCTCTCGCTGCCGATCTCTCAAAACTGGCCTTTCCTAAAACTGCCGATCTCTCAAGACTGCTCTCTCCCTCCTAAAAAAAAACTCTTTTCTCACTGTCTTATCATTTTGATTTTATACCTAGGGTTATCAACAGACAAGAGGAATCCACTTTTACTCAACAAACTGAATATCTGACAGATCAAATATTCCCCCTCTGTCAAACGCTCCTTGCTAATTATTAGGCTTGCTAGACATGAACATCCGGCTGGACCATTGATCATTCGGTCGGATGTTCAATCATGGGCCTAAGGGGCTTGGGCTTTCAAAATGATTTTCTGGATTATTTAGGCCGTATTTTAAGGTTCGGACAAATATTAAAACACTTGTTCGGACTCTAAATTAGGCCATAAATATTTTAAAAAAACATTTAGCCCATTTGAAATATTTTTTACTTTATTCAACTCATTTCTACAAGAAAATGGGTAACAAAATGGTCTAAAATAGACCGTATTCATCATTGGGCTCCCAAGCCACTTCCACGAACCTGCAACCAAAAATTCAGTGTCTACAATAGTGTTTGATGGTGTTATATGGCTACAGTTATGAGGCGCATGAACTTCTCTGAGACCTGGGTTAATTAGATGATAAGCTGTTGGAGGGACTCGTTAACCTCTATTATGATTAATGGCTCCGCCATAGATCCAATTCCAATTAACAAGAGAATAAAATAATGGGACCCAATGTCTCCTTTCCTCTTTATTATTGCTATTGAAGGCCTTAAAAAGATTAACAACAAGACCATTAAGGAGGGGTTTCTTTCGAGTATTACAATTCCTAGCGAAGATAATGTTGTTTCTATCTTACAATTTGCAGATGATACATTATGCTTTATGCCAGCTGATGAGAATATGAGTCTCAACTACAGGAGAATTCTGAAGTCATTTAAGCTTGTTTCAGGCCTGAAAATAAACTTTGACAAAAGTTCACTAATCGGAGTTAGTGTACATGCCTCCTACACAACCTATTGTGCTCGTATTCTCAACTGTAAGACTTCTACTCTCCCAATTAATTATCTTGGAGTTCCTTTATCACATAAATCTTTATCAACCAGAGATTGGAATCCCCTTCTTAGTAATTTTCTATCTAAGTTGGCATTATGGAAAGGATCTTGCTTGTCATATGGGGGTCGTCTTGTTTCAGTAAAGTCAGTATTAGCACCCTTCCCATCTACCTCATGTCATTGTTTAAAATGCCAGTCACCATTATCAAAGCATTAAAAAGTTACACGCGTAATTTTCTATGGAAAGGGGATCCGAAAGGAGGTTCATTTTGTAAAATTTCATGGGAGAAAGTTTGTACTACCAAGGAATGTCGCAGCCTAAACTTTTTTCCATTTGGACCTTCGGATTGCAACCTTGCTATACAAATGGCTCTAGAAGATTAGAGATAATTCGGGTTACTCTCTTTGGCATTCCATTATTGGCGACATGTCCGGTATTCACACATGGAAGACCTCAAAAACAAAGAAAAACGACAATTAACTCCTTTGTGGAAGGGAATCTATCAAGCTTGCATTACTCAAACTAATATTTGGAATTTCTTTACAAACTCAACTAAACTCACTCTTGGGAATGGGAACCTTTTCCATTTTGTACTAACTGTTGTTTGTAAGGATCAACACTTGTGATGCAATTTCCTGCCCTGTTTCAGGTTGCAAGTGACCCAACAAGTAACGTTTCTGACACCCTTCATTATTCTCTTCTTCGGGCAGACCAGTGTGGAAGAGATCTCTGCGCATCGGATTACAGCAGCAGCAGCATGATTTACAACAATTACTTTCTATAGTGGTTTATGGTAATTCAGACGATATAATTGATTAGAAGCTTCACAACACTGGTTACTACACTGTCAGCACTTTCACTAAAAGTTATCAGCTACAAGAATCACAAGCTCCATTTCCTGCCTCGTGCCTTTTCAAAACCTGCTGGTCCTCCATTTCAATCCCGAAGATAAGGTTTTGCATTTGGACAGCTATACACTATCGTCTCCCGACCAGAATATTGCTTCAATCTTTTTTCAATATTAACTTGGAGACTTGTTGTGTCTTTTGCAAAGAAGAAGAAACGTAAAACCACCTCCTTTTACACTGTCAATTCTCAAGCTCCTTATGGTGTGAATTATTTAGATGGCTTAACATCCAATTTATCATGCCTAGCAACTTTCATGATTTTTTCTCTCAATGGCAACTCACTTTCAAGCCATGAATTTCAAGAGCTTTCATTACATCCCTCTATATGATAATGGTATGGGAAATATGGAAATGGCACAACAAAATTATATTCCGCAATTCTAGTACTTTAGCTTCTAGAGATTTCTTTTATAAGACTATATACCTAGCTTTCTACTTTATAAAATGCAAGTTTCATGAAACCTCGTACTTAGCGAACGATATAGTTCGCAACCCTTTTTATATTGTAATAACACTTTGTAACTCTTTTTCGGGACCTCCTTGGTCCCTTTAATACAAAAAGCACATTTATAAAAAAAAAAAAAAAAACTCCAGTTATGTCGAAGGTTTTAGTGACATGTACGTAAAAAAAAAGGAAGGTTTTAGAGCTCAAGACAACGCAACACATTTCCCTATTATTTATTGTTTAGTTAGAAAATTCCAATGTTCTAGCTTGGACTTTTTGTTCTTCTCCTTCCTCGATAGAAGTCTCAATCTATAAACCATTGCGCTTAGAAATATCAAATTTTTAATCACAACTGTAGTCTTGAGATCAAATTATTGAAATTTACATAATTTCTATGATGATCTATTACTTATATATACAAGTGAAGCAAAAAAAATTGTACATTCTACAATGCTTTTGGGCCAACAATTAAGCCCTAGAGTTGGATTTATTTATGTACTGACCACACTTACTTTAGGTTATTTGTTCCACAATTTAATTACGGAAAAGACTTCTTCCTTTGCCCTTCGCTTTAGTGTTAATTTCTGTTGGCATAAAGTAAAAAGAAATTTCCCCAAAGCAAAGCGAGGACTTCTTTCTAGTAATAATATCTAATTAACATGATCAAATTAATTAAATAATAACATATATTAATCAATATTTTAGCATAAAAATTAGAAAGAAAAAAAACTAACCATGCAATCACACGTTATCAAGAAAATTAAAATCATTAACAAAGGAACTTGCTTTAATTAGTCCCAATGAAATTTAATTAGTTCCAATGAAACATCTCCAAAGACAAAGTTCCAGTCATGGGGAGAGTTTACTTCCAAATAAAACTCACTCGACCGGTATTAGTTTAGGCTTCAAATAGAGTTCCGGATACCTGGGATAACAACAATTATCAAAAATATATATATGTTTACTCCTTGTACGGTTATGAATTTTTTAAAAATAAAGTAAAAGGAAATTTCCCGAAGCAAAGCGAGGGATTTTTTCAAGTAATAATATATAATTAACATGATAAAATTAATTAAATAATAACATATATTAATCAATATTCTAGCATAAAAATTAGAAAGAAAAAAACTAATCAATCACACGTTATCAAGAAATTCAAAATCATTAACAAATACTGAAATTTAAGTAGTCCCAATGAAACATCTCCAAAGACAAAGTTCCAGTCATGCAAGAAAAAAGGAACTTGCTTTAACCATAGCGTAGACATATGGGAGTTGACAAGGAAGTATGAAACTACAATTGGTGACTTTGATTTGCCTTTGAATTTCTCTGCATAATCCTCTTTCTTGTTGCTAGTTTTTTCTGCATCATCTGAGACTCTTGAAGACCTTGAATTATGAAGAAAGCAACTGAATGCATTGACATATGAACCATTTTGCTTGATTCGATTTTGGATTTGGGCTTCTTCTATCTAAGATGGTTTCTTATTGGTTTCTATAAGGAGGATAGAGCTGATATTCTTTTATATATTTTGTGATTCACGTTGAAAGAGTACAAAATATATATATACAGTATGGAACTTATAAGATAAGACTTTGATAACTAATACTAGATAGACTACTTTTTATCAAGATAAGATTACTCTTTATCAAGATAAGATTACAACAAATACTTGATGAAGATAAAGCTCACTAGTGAGAACTTGATAATATCCATAATAGCCCCCCTTAAGCTGAGGGTGTGGGTAACAACCGAAGCTTTTCTTGAAGATGGATGAATGAATTCTTGCTTAAGGGTTTTGTTAAAATATTTGCTACTTGATCAGAACTTGAAATAAACTTGACTTGAAGAAGACCTTGGGCAACTAATTCTCATACAAAATGATAATCTAACTCAATATGTTTGGTACGAGCATGAAAAATAGGATTGGATGTAAGGTAGATAGCTCCAATATTGTCACACCAGAAAATGGAAGGTGATTGAAATGAAAAACCCAAGTCAGACAATAAGGACCTAATCCCCATAAGTTCAGCGGCGGCATTAACTAGAACCTTGTACTCACTTTCAGTTGATGACTTGGAAATTGTGTGTTATTTCTTGGAAATTCAGGAGATTAAATTAGTTCCCAAAAAAATAACATAACCATTAGTCGAACGACAATCATCTGGATAACCTCCCTAATCACTATAAGAGAAACATTGTAAAATAGGAGAAGAAGGAGTTAAAAACAAACCACAAGTACTTTAATGATTTAAAAAGCAGAGCAACCGCTCGACAGCCTTCCAATGATCCATAGTTGGACAATGCATGAATTGACAAAGTTGATTAATGGAGAAGGCAATGTCGGGACGTGTGAGTGTTATGTATTGTAAGGCTTCGACAACTTGATGATAGAGCACTCCATCTTCAAATGGATCTCCAGAATTTTTAGATAAAGGTGGTGCCATGGGTGTAGAACAAGGCTTGTTGTTATGCATATTAGTCTTGAGTAAACGATCCTTAATATATTTTTGTCGTGATAAAAGAAGTCCATTGTTTACCTGTAAACCTTGTATATCCAAGAAATAATGCAGATCACCCAAATCACGAATTGGAAAGCATGACTGCAACATTTGAAGAAACCAAGTAATTAACGCATTATTTGAACCTGTCACAAGAATGTCATCGGCATACACAAGAATAAATAATTCTGCAGTGTCATGAGATTTTACAAATAGAGATGTGTCAACTATAGAAGAGATGAAGCCATGACTAATAAGAAAATCATGCAACCGTTTGAACCATGCACAAGGGGCCTGCTTAAGCCCATACAAGGATTTATTGAGGTGATAGACATAAGTTGGATGAACAAGATCAATGAAGCCAGTAGGCTGGTCCATAAAAATTTCCTCATTAATATACCCATGTAAAAATGCATTAGAGATGTCTAACTGTTTGATAGACCAATTATGAGACACTGCTAAAGCCAAAACTGTACGAATAGTTGTTGCTTTGACTACCGGACTAAACATTTTTGTATAATCCACTCCACTTTCTTGTTTGTATCCCTTTGCCTCAAGGTGTGCTTTGAAATGCTCAATACTGCCATTTGTATTTCTTTTAATCTGAAAGATCCATTTGTTGCCAATGATATTCTTTCTTGAGGGTTTAGGAACCAAGGTCCAAGTTTGATTCGCAAGAAGTGCATTAATTTCGTTGGTCATGACATTCCTCCACTCTATATAAGGTTAAGCATGGTTATATGTGTTAGGTTCCGTCTCGAGATACGAAATTTTTGTTTGAACAATATTTGCATGCCTTTTGTTTATGGTTCATTCACGTAACTGCATGGGATGCGTTCTTGTTGGTTTAGGGGAGTGGGTAGGATGAGAGGTGGGATTAGAATACTTAGTTAAGTCAATAACCAAGTTTAGGCCAGATGGAGATAAGGTTGAGCTAATAGGACTATGTCGAGTTAGTATTGGAGATGTAATAGGAGTTATCTGATTGGTAGGTAACGAAGAAGTAGAGTCTGGGGAGGATGGGGGAGTTAAATGAGATAAGGAATCAGTACTTGATAAGTTTGGAGGACTAGAAGGATTTGTATGATCAATGAGTTGTAGCCAAGGATTTGCTTTAACCTGTACATTAGGTTGTATGGAAATATGAGTGAAAAAAGGAAATTCTTTGCTATTAAACTTGACATGACATGTTAAATATATTTTGTTGGTTTCTAAATCAAGACAATGATGAGCAAAGTGGGAAGTAGAATTTACCAAGTAAACACATGTTTTAGGGCGGTAAGAAAATTTGACATTATTGTAGGGACGTAATAAAGGGAAAATAGCACAACCAAATGGTTGAAAATCATGATAGCTCGGTTGCTGATTAAACAAAAGAAAAAAAGGTGATTTATTTTTAGTCACAAAAGATGGTAAAACATTAATCAATTGGGCAGCTATGGTAAAAGCAAAATTTCAATATTTCTTAGGAACATTGGCATGTGCTAATAATGTCAATCTGGTATCGACAATATGTCTAATTTTGCATTCAACGGTGCCATTTTGTTAATGGGTATATGGACAGGCAATCCGATGAATTATGCCAATTTTCTTAAAATAGGAATATAACTTTTGATATTCACCACCCCAGTGATAGAATTTAATTTTAACATTAAATTGGCGTTCCAACGTTATAATAAATTTTTAAAGCTTAAAAAAGTAGAATAAACATCACTTTTATTTTTCAAAAAATACAACCAAATGTATCTTGTAAAATCATCAATGAAAAGAACAAAATATTTATGACCTAAGTTTGACAAAATAGGACTAGGGCCCCATACATCCGAATGAATAATTTCAAAAGAAGTAATACTTTTATGATCTACTAAAGCTAAAGAAAGATGAACTAGCTTTTCCTTCAAATAAGAGGAACAAACAGAAGTAGAAAACGATGGACATGGTAAATTAAATTTTTTGACAATGCTAGAGACTGTGTGAAAGTTAGAATGCTTGATGCGAGCATGCCAATCTTTCAATGTATTATTATCGGCAAGTAAAGCTTCATTGGCTATTGTTGGTGCTTGAAGGGCATAAAGTCCATTTTCACTCGGTCCTTCCATGAGAATTTGCTTGGACCTGATCCTTAATAACAAAATGACCAGGCCAAAATTAAAAGAAGCAAGAATTGTCAGTGGTGAATTTTAAAACATATAAAAGATTTTTTGACTATTTTTGGAATGTGAAGAACATTATTTAACCGAAGCTTACCATTTATAGAAGAGAGAAGTGCATTGCCAGTGTGAGAAATATACAAACCTTGCCCGTTTCCAACATGAAGTTGATCGCCACCCTTATATTCGGAAGTAGTGCTAAGATTTGACAAGTCTGTAGTAATATGACAGTTGGCACCAATATTTGGAAACCATGGAATGGAATGATCCTGTGAAACATAGTTAGCAGAAGGAATAACATGATTGGTATTATAACTGAAACCATAAGAA
>CANYLF013149926.1:0-12405 GCA_948193215.1 Bocquillonia castaneifolia
CAATTACACCCCTCCTACTCATAATCACCAATGAATCAACCTCAATTAACAAAATCAAACATACTAATGATGCCAATACTTAATGAAATGATTAACATACTTAAATGCATAATTAATCGTTAATTAATTATGGACGTTACAATTAGTCAACCCAAAGGACATAACCAAAAATTCATAGTGACCATATCTGGTGCGAAATGCAGTCTTAGGAACATCTTCTTCTCTGATTCTCAACTGATGATAATTCAATCTCAGATCAATCTTAGAAAAACATTATGCACCTTGCAGCTGATCAAACATGTCATTGATTGAGGGATGTGGATACTTGTTCTTGATTGTCACCCTGTTCAATTCTCTTTAATCAATACAGAGTCGGAGTGTGCCATCTTTCTTCTTTACAAACAAAACAGGTGCACCCCATGGAGAAGTACTGGGCCTATTGAAGCCGTTATCAAGTAACTTCTATAACTTCTCTTTCAGCTCCTTCAACTCAGCTGGGGCCATCCTATATGGAGGTATAGAAATGGGGTGGTTCCAAGAACCACATAAATGCAGAATTCAATCTCTCTGTCAGGTGGCAATCGTGGGAACTTTTCTAGAAATACATCTAGGTACTCACACACTATTGGTACTTCATTCACATCATTTTCTTCTCTGACTTTTTCTAGAAATCCCTGACATCCTCACCTAAGCAATTTTCTAGCTGTAATTGTAGAAATCAGATTCTGAGGCATTTCGCATTTCTTACCCCTGAATCTAAACTCTTCATCTCTAGGCATTCTAAATATCACTTCCTTTATTCTACAATCCAAGGTAGCATAATGCTGGGACAACTAGTCCATTCCCAGGATCACATCAAAGTCCATCACATCCAGCAATATCAAATCTGCTATCATTACTCGGTTTTCAATTCTTACAGGGCATAATGGAAAAACAATGCCAATGACCAGAACTTCACTCAAAGGAGTGGCCATCGACAACGGAGCTAACATTCTAGTCCCTCTACACCTAGCTCTCGATGTAAAAGTAGGAGAAATAAAAGAATTTATTACACCAGGGTCAAACAAGACAAAGGCATCAGTATGACATACCGAGATAGTACCTGCAATAACTGTATTCGAAGTCTGTGCATCCTGTGGTGTGAGAGTAAACACTTTGGCATGGCCTTTACTAGGCTGCTATGAAGTAGAAGCTTGACCCATGCCTCACATAATGTCATGGCTCCCCACACCTGTAACATGCATTTTGGACTAGGTGACAAAGTCCTTGATGGACTCAACCATAAACTAAAAATTTGGTAGAGCCTCCCCTATAAAACAGACATCTTTCCATCGAAGTGGAGCCCATCCTGCATAATAACAACACTTCTATAGTCTCAACCAATTACTAGGCCTACTAGATTACCTGAATTTACCAAACACAAACATAGAAAACAACAGATAACATATATAACTATATATTTATTGAACTTATCACACCATTTAATATTTAACAAATTATACTTATTTGACGTCCATTACAGTCCTCAAAAGTCCTTAACAGTTCGTAATTTTATTATCTAGTTATACGGTCTATGCAATCCTATTATACAATTAATTAATCTGAATATTAAATTTATCCGTTTGAACCCAATTCGAGTTAACTTTAAATTATATAACATGCTTATAACATAATTAATGTCTGAGGAATTAAATTAAACACCTAACACGTGTTTCAAGAACTTTCATACACAACTAAACTACTTCCGGTATTTTTAATTTTTAATTTTTAGATTATTTGCCTATGGGTCCTCAATTAAAGTTGCTCAGAAAAATTTTTAGTATTTCATAAAAATAAAATTGACCGTCACCGGAGTGGGGCCCATGCTCCATCGCCTATGGTGGCCGTTTGGCCATCCAACACCCTAGCTTGAAGCGCAACACAACTAGGAGGCCATACTTACCCTTCACGCGCCTCTTTACTACGCCGTTTGCACAGATTGAAGGCAAAGTCCACAGGTGCCAAAATACAAAATCCACCATTCAACGTCGATTTTGGTGTTTCACTATCACAGTCTACACTTTTCTCCACCTAAACGAATCGATCTACCTCTTCCCCAACTCCATTTGCTCTAACAATCATCGGTGATGTCTGAACCATGATGGCAAGGGCAAAGGTTTTCAATTCTTTCAAGGTTCAATTCTCCTCTATTCGATGATGGCAGGCAATGAAATGGGTGTAGAACTGTTGGAAATTGAATGAGCTTTAATTTGACATAAAGCTCGTTGGAAATGGAGGTCTAGAACGACGACGGTGAAAAGAAATGTGAAGGGTATCTACAGTGTAATTTTAATAGAAAATTTATACTAGAGAGGTAATATTCTTTTGAAGTTTTTATCAAAATAGACCCCTAGCAGTAGAATTGGGCTATATAGAACAAAGTTTTGATGTTTTTAGTTTAGTCCGTTTTGTTAATTACTCGCAATCCTGAACTTGAAATAAATTCAAATTTTTACCATGAGCTAATATGATTATAATATACTAAGTTCCAAAAAATTAGATTTAATAGACATCCCAAACAATCATTTTCAATTTTTTTAAAGATTAAAAATTAATTTATTAATTCCTGAATTAAATTTAATTAAACCGGGAAATTGCGGGTATTACATTCAGTCTTGGAATATGGAGGTTTTCAAGGATGTGGAAGTGGAAGTGGAAATAAAGAGGCTGAAAGGGGAGATATTAGAGAGAACTTCAAACTTAGTCTCTTGGCCACTTGTTATTAGTCAGAGATCTGAGTTGGCAAACTTGAAATCTCAATTATTTTAAAAGCGAAGGAGTAAAGAGTCCCTTTGGCATCAAAATTTGAGGGTGAAATGGTCTCTTTTGGGTGACAATAATACTACCTTTTTCCATAGGGTAGCTTCTTCCCACTTCAGACATAACCACATCACTAAAATAGAGGATGAATTTGGCACTCATGTGGATCTCATTCAAATCAAGGACTTTATACATCGCTTCTACAACAACCTTTTCAAGGTTGAGCCTCAAGTTCATTTTAACTTAGCTCCTTTGAATTTTTATAACTTGTCCATTACAAATAATGATGCTCTTATTGCCCCCTTCTCTGAAGAAGAGGTCTAGTCAGCTCTTTCTTCTTGCGGTTTGAATAATGCACCCGGACCCGATGGATTTAATTTCCCTTTCTACAGGTGAGCATTGCCTTTTATGAAGAAGGAAATTATACAGGTTCTTCAGGACATTCATGCCACTAGTTCTCTTCACAGGGATTTGAAATCTCCTTTTCACTGTGCTTGTGCCAAAGATTTCAGGTTCATCCTCAATAAAAGACTTCAGGCCCATTTCTTTAATTCATGGAGTTTACAAGATTTTGTCTAAACTCCTCTCTTTCAGATTGAGGAATATCTTGCCAAGCATCATCTCAGAAACGTAATTCACTTGTGTGACAAATGGAAGCATTCATGAATTCTTTCTAGCTTCAGAAGTTGTTTTTAAAATTCACAAGATGAAGAAGCCGACCTTTTTACTGAAACTAGATTTCCATAAGGCTTTTGACTCGGTCTCTTGGAGTTATTTATCTTCAATTATGGAATGTATGGGGTTCTCAAACACTTGGAGATTGTGGATGGAAAACTGTAGGGCTGATTCTTCAAACTTAGTGATGGTGAATGGCGCTCCAATAAAACCTATCTTTCTTCAAAAAGGTGTGATGCAAGGAGATCCTCTCCTTTCTTTTCTAAGAGTGTAGGGGATTATTTTAAGGAGATAGAGATTGCCATGATAAGGGCTAATCTTGAGGAAGATCATGAGGCTACCATGTCTTTGTCCATTGGTGGTTTGAATAGAGATATAGCTGATGTGGTGGAATTGCAACATTATGTAGACATGGATGATCTTGTGCATATAGCTATAAAAGTGGAAAAGCAACTCAAGTTTAGAAGTTCTTTATATAAGTCCAATTTTACTTCTAGCACATCTTGGAAGTCTAATTGGAAGGATGGTAGGATTCTTACTTCAAATCTAAAGGAGGATTCTAAAGCTAGAGATGTAGTTTCCCAAGAAAATTGAAGTGTTAAAACTAAAAAATCTAGATGTAGTGATATTAAATGTTTGGGTAATGGCCATATAGCTTTTCAATGTCCAAACAAGAGAGCTATGCCATTGTTGGGTAATGATGAGGTAGTAAGTGTTGATTCTCAAGATGGAAATAGTGATGATGGCATTCCTCCATTAAAGGATTGTGATGATCTTTTAGAGAAACTGGTTGGTGGTGAATTACTTATGACAAGAAGGGCATTTAATATGCAGCTAAAGGAGGAAGATGATGCACTAAAAAGAGAACACATCATTCATACAAGGTGTCATGTGAATAATAAGGTATGTAGCATGATCATTGATGGTGGTAGTTGTACTAATGTAGCTAGTACCTTGTTAGTGCATAACCTTGCTTTGACTAGAACTAATCATCCTAGATGTTAACCCTTAATTTTGGGATGTAGGTATGTAAAAGCGGCTCGGGGGCCTAATGATGATTACTCATGCTTAAATAGCATAAATCGAGTGGTTGTAGCTCCAAATTAATCAATTAAATGTTTTTAAAAAGTATTTTAAAACTCAAAAGGTGTGTTTTCCATCATCCAATTTTAGTTTTATTTTACATCCCTTTGTTCACTCTCCTCCTAAACTGAAAATTCTAGCCCCCAATCTCCACCAAAACACCAAAATCTCTTAAAATTTCTTCAACTTACTATGTAAAAACACTTTTCCCACTGTGGACGGCAGGGTGTGTGCCTGCGGTTGGTGTCCAATGGCAATGGCAATCTGAGTCAATAATTTAGGATTTTAGATTTTAGAAAACATGTGGAGTCACCACCCAAATTGCATTGGGACACTGAGTGACGAATAAAATAGGTAGATTCCTTTAGAATTCCCATCCTTCATCACTCTAGATGATTTTGGGTTCAGAATGAGTCTTCCATGCCAAGCAAATTACCATTTAATTAATTAAAGATGTTATTATTTCCTATAAAGGACAAACAATAATAAAGCGATAAATCACCCATAAAATAATATGGCACTGAAAGGATGAATGATCGTCCCTAATATTGTTTCTAATCGATTTTATTTCTCTGCATTTGGTCTGATTTGATTAACCTTGATTGATTGAGTGCAGTTTGCTGTATTTGGTGGGTTTCTACTTATTTTAATGATGTTAATCGAGTGGATTATATCCTTATTTATTTACATACAAAACATCCACAGTCGGTTTCTAACATATTTTATATTATTTTTAATATTAGCATTTGCACATTAATTACTTATTTATTACCCAGAATAATAAATGGCAGGAATATACATACACCCTTAGAGAAAGGGAAAGAGAAATGATTTTCTACCATTTTTATTCTACTATTTACCGGGTTTATTTATTAGGAGTCCAGTTAATTATCTTAGCATTTATTCTAGGTCGTTTAACATAAAATGATAGGGTTAGAAGGCCTAATCAATCGACCGATTAGTCCTTGCGAGGACCTATCAGTCGACCTCGAAGCTTTAGTGAACAACCAGCCTTTAGTAAGATCTCCAAGCTTTCCATGATTTTCCACCACAAAGGTTCAACCGGACCACTGATGGTCATTTGATCGAACCATCAACCAACGCCTAGGCCTTAAACTCCAAAAATTGCACAAAACTTTATCAACTAGTTGTAAGGTTAATGGTTCGACCGAATCATGACAGACATGGCCTTAACCTGTATTATTACAAATTTCTTTGAATAGATAACACAGAAAGATAAATAACGACCTAAAATATCTATAGAGGGTCCAAAATGACTAAAGAGGCAAGTCATTATGGTAATTTAACTCTCTGAGTCAAAATGTCCTTGTGATACGTAACTTAAGTTACAGATCACCAAGCTTTAATCCGTTTGTTTCAATAGCTTCTCCATATCACCAAGAACTTATGCGTATGATCAGAAAATGAAATGGAGTTAGTTCATGACATATGGAAAATTATAGTAACTCAAAAAGATGATGAACAGAATGTAAAATATGCTTATTCTGATGTATGGATGCTTTGTGGATGGTAGGTTACCCTCAGAGTTACTGAGAATTACCGATCTCGGGTAGAAATAAGCTTCTAGATTGATGGAGTATCCTCATTCAGAAACTCAAAGAAAACTACTTTTGAAAACTTACCGGGAAGTGGAAAACTGTTTATTTCCTCTTCTTTTAGTTGTTTGTGTGTGTGCTCTGTTTTTATTTCTCTCTCTCTCCATCTGTTGCCCCCCTTTTCAATAGTGTAAAACTTTAGGGTATTTATAGGAGAAAAATGAATCTCTTTGTAGCAAGTGGCTCAACTTGCTATTCAAAGATTCAATCGAACCTTCTTTCAAATGAAAATGGTCTATGTCCACTTTAGGTCCGCTCCAAGACTGAAGATTCAGTCGATTCATTAATGATCCAGTCGAATCTTCAATGGGTCAAAAAAAACATTTTGAAAATGTTTCGATATCATTTTCGATCATTGGCTCATTTCTATAGAGAATAGAATAAAAGTGTGGTATAATCTAGACCGTATTCATCATTGGGCTCCCGAACCGCTTCCACGTACTTGCATCCAAAAATCAGGTGTCTTCAGCCACTAATCAAAACCATTAATTTGAAGAAAAATCCATGGAAAACCTAAAGAGACAAAAGAAATCAACCTCTAACAAAGGACAGAGAAATATGGGAGAAACTCATAGGACCCAATAGGAATAGGTGATTCTCTAGCCAACCCATTACCCAAAGGTGAAATTCGAGTTTCCACTCCAGCATGAAAGGTATGGAGCTTATTCTAATAGAAAATTTATGACTATGATTTATTTGGTTGGGTTTGTGATGAATTCTTTAGGTTTAGTTGAGGATGCTAATGCCATGTTACTTTGGGTTATGGAACCTTTATAATGTGTCGGAGGCATACCAATAGAGAATTGGTTCTTGAATTTCTAAGTTTAATAGAGGAAAATAAGAAATCATCTCTTTCCTTTAGGTTGTTTAGTGATTGACATACACTTTCTCTTGCACAAGTGAATACAATTTTTTGGGTTCAAAAATAATGGCGCCACAAGTGTGCCTTGTGGCTTTGATGCCTAAGAATTTTGTAAGATTACATGTAAGAAGGGTAAGGAAGCCTATAACCCCAAAGTGACCAAGTCCACCGGGTATACTAATGATGCATATAAGTATGACCATAGGGTTGTCTCTTTGGCAGAAATGGTACATAGGATAGTTATGAAATTGTGCATAAATAAGACTTATACCTTATATATTGTATGTTGAATGGCATCGAGGCCAATTGAGGTATTTTTTTTAATTGAGATTCTGAATAAGACCACCAAAAATGATAAGGGAAAGATCGTTATGAGCGATTTTATAACCCAGATTTTAGCACATTTAAACCTTTTTTATGATGATCGCCTTATACTTAAGCAAGTTATGAGGAGTGAGAGAACCAACTCTTAAATGTTGAAGTAGATGGGGATAGTGAGGAGCTTAAAGGGGGGGGGGGGGGATTTTTATTTGGTGGGCAAGGTTGGGGAGGGATCAATCATGGGGCAAGGGCAACAGCAAGATCAAGAGGAAGAGGAGAAAGATCATGGGAAAGATGACCAACCTAGGCATCTTCGTGGTGATATACATGGAGGAGGAGAGCATTCCTGGCTAGAGGACCCAACATTAAATTATGTAGTATCTCGAATTGATGCATTGGACATGTCCTATTCCAATCTCTCAACTATATTCCAAGAAATGCATACCTAAATGCAGGAGAACCACCAGCAACAGCTGAAGTCCTTCTACGACTTCATGAAGTTCTCTTACCAACCACCCCAACTTTCTTGCCAAGATTGAAGGAATGGTGTTTTTGGGTAATTGTTTGCTCAATTTTATGAACAATTTGTTTAGTTTTAATGTCTTATTTGTTTAACATTTAATTATTTGTTTTTAGGAATTTGGATTGTGTTTTCTTTTAAGTTTTAACTTGTAGGATGTTTGAGTTTGTTTTAATGGATGTTTAATGCCTTACAACTCTCTGTTTTGTGTTGATAGAATTTTTTATGTTGAATGGTTGAGTGCACGATTATTATTGCTAGATATGAACACAAATCAGTGCAAAATGTTCCTTTAAAATGTAAGTACAAGATGCTAAAAATTTTCCTAGATGGGTAGTAGCATGCCCGTGTCTCACAAGGCACAATTGTGCAACAGCCTAATTACTTCAAGCACTCACAAAAACAACCTAAAGCACACCCGAGCCTATAAAGTACACTCGTGCCTCTGCCCAATCCTAGGTATACATGGGCCTTTCATGACAAGTTTAAGGGCAAGCTACAAAGGCATGAGCTCAAGCATCATTGCTCTAAAACCATGGAGCTACAAGGACAACGCATGAGGGAGTTTCCATTAACTTATCCATTTCATTACCATGTTTGCATTCTCATTTTGTTTTTATGTGCTTCTTTCCTTTTTGCATCACAACATTTAAGGGCAATTGTGAATTTAAGTTTAGGGGAGGAATTAGTTAATTTTGAATGTATATAATTGTGTTTAGTGAAAACTATTTTCCACCTCTCATTTGCATAATTTTGGTACTCTTGTGTGTATTTTATGTTTTAGTTATTTACTTGCTTTTGCTTTTAGTTTTTATACATACACCTTTCATTGTGATGCTTTCCCACTCTTGTTACTTAGTGAATATCTTTTGTGAATTTGATGGTGTTATAAATATGTAAATTTTCTCAAAATTTTAAAATTATATGCCTTTCCATGCTTGTATATAGTTGTACATACATGCTTCCCTTTGTAATTAATAAAAGGTTTTTAAAGTTCATTTGCATACTCTAATATCTGAATCCACATATTACTTTATGTGCTACTATTTGGTTACCAATTCATCATTAGGAAATAACTAATTTATGCTCAAACTTTCAATATTGTGTACCTTAATGGCCAAAAAACTATTAGTTTATGAATAAGTGGCATTTGAACTAGGTAAGTTAATGAAAGGACATACCTTCCCAACTAGGTCTTTGTGAAATGAGACTTATGGTTGCCTCCTAACTCTAATGTGTGATTAATCTTCATTAGAACTTTGTCATTGCCAATTTTAATAAAGTGCATCGTGCATTGCATTTTTACTTTATGCATCTACTACAATGAGGTGAGCTTTGCAACTTATGAGCATACCAAGCACCTTAGGATGGCTTTAATAGATGGCCGTGAGTGAGCTTTTACAAGTGCTAACATTTTCGCACATGGGCTAGGTACCAATGATAAGGAAACCTATTACTATTAATAAAGCAAAACTTGCCAATTAGTCTAAACGAAACAAAAATAAGTAAAGTATTCTTTGCATTTGAATAAGTGCATTTCATGTAATGGAGTACTTTTGCATTGGCAAGACTGAGTTGATGAATGAGTCCCATTTATTAGGTACTCAAACATCAGCTTAATGGAAGTATAAGCCCAGCTGTGAAGGCAAGTCTTGTCTCCCATTTACCTTTGAGAAGCCCTCTTAAGAAATGCATTTAATTTGTTAGCCACCTTGGTCATTAGAGTGTATTCATAAAATTTTTGAGCATGGACTTTTTTAAGTACAATACTTTGATTGGTAATTAGATGAGTTTTCCTTAATAATGTGAGGGTTAATTGATTGTATATTCATACTTTCTTAAACTCTTTTATGCATTCACCTGAGACCAATTTCCATGGATGGTTTAGTATTTTGATTCCTCAACCTACATGCATGCATAGTTGTTTGCTTGAAGATAAGAAAGATTTTATGTTTGGATAAATTTGGTGTGTATAAAATACGCATCTATTTTAGGGCTTAAGAACCCCATTTTAGGGGGGGGGGGCGGATTTAATGTAATATGTTCCTCAATTATGCATTTCCCTTAAATTTTATAACACGAGCATGAATTCTATTATTTTGTGTTACATGTGCTTTTTTAAGGGTGATTAATGCTTGTTTTGACATTAATTGGATATAGGTATAACTTTTTGTCAAGTTTGCAGCTCATGTGGGAGCAATTGAGGATTGAGCTTGAACTTGGATCTTAATGTAAATAGAGCACTAGAATGTTCAAGCAATTTTTGTGGCACTAGACAAAAGAATCAGTCCTTCCTCTTCTCTAGAAAGATTGAAGAGGACTTCATAAACTTCAATATGGGCTTAGGAATCACCTAATTCAAAAACCCAAGTTATGGTTATAGAAAGACAAACTTCTAGCAATTGAGATAAAAGGATGGAGGCTCCCATTAGTGGCATGCCTGCATCCCTACAACTCAAGCTTGTGCACAAGCTGAGGCAGGGTAGTGCCTTCTAGGCACTCCCGTGCCTTATTGTACACATAAGCCCTAGCCTAGGCAATGGCACGACCATACTTCCCACTGTATAGTCATGCCATGTCATTCTATCAACTTTTTAAAGTCCTTCAAAGGACATTTTCAAGGATACTTTAGGGCACCATTCACTTGTCTAAGCTGAGGGTAGCTGCTAGATAGAGAAAAATACTATTTTTATAAGAGAGAAATACCCATAATGGATTGATTTACTAGTTTTAGCTTACGATTTTGGATCATTTCATATTTGTAACTACTTTTCATAAATTTTATGGTGCATTTTCTTTGGTTTTGGTGTTTATACAAGTATCTTAAGTAGGTAATATTCTTCTTCTTTATCCTTTTAATTTATGTTTGTCTTTTGTGTATGAGTGAGTAGTTTCTCTACTATAGGTTTTGTGAAGCTTGATGTTCTTAATGGTGTGATGTAATGAATGCTTAGGTTGATTAATGCAGTCTCTCTTAGGAACTCCTACATGGCGTTGATTATGTGCATTTATATTGATTGGCCATGCACCACATGAATATGATTTATTGAATGATGAAATAAAGAGTTATCAATATTTCACTAATTTACATGTGGGTTTAATGATAACCTTTGATTGTTAAAGAATTAGGGGTTGTTAATAGGGATGAAGGGTGTTTTGAGCGTAATGAGAGCAGTTTAGTTTTGGGTAATCAATGAGAGTTAAGCCTCGGGCTAAATTTTTCATGGTTCTTTGACCTAGAAATATGCTTAGGCAACTTTAATCTACCCACTATCTTTGAGTGTTGCATTAATTGGATTTGGGTTCATTGTATTAAGTTGTTAGTGGCTCAAGTGGAGCAATCACCTTAGGGACTTTATATCATTGTGTTAGACTTAATCATTTAGTTAGTACTTTTTTCTTTGTAATTGTTGTTAAATAGTTACTATCATTTTAAATGCCCTTGTTCGGTAGTTGAAAGGAGCAATTAAGTAATGTTAATTGGTTCATTTACCAATGTTTTTTTTTGTAATTAGTAATCTAGATTGCAATTGTGACAAATTGAATCATTACTATTTGTTTGGATAATCAAACAATTCCCAAGTTATTATTCAAAACCTCCGTAACCTTGAGTATGATCTTCTTAAAATACTATAACTTAACCCCACACACTTATGGGAGCACCAGAACCCAATAGGATGAGGAATCTCCATTTACTTTTGCCAAGGGCATTGGAGATGGGGGGAAATTCTTTCACATGCTCGAGGATGGATAAAGGATGGGGAGTCCTATCACCACCCACGGGGAAATCCTAAACCTAACCAATGGGTGTATATAGTATGTGTGTGCATGTTTAATTCCTTTTTTAATCTATACATAAATACATATAATTATATAATAAAATATAACTTTTGATTATTATTAAAAATATTTATGTAAATTAATTTATTTAGATAAAATTATAATTAATTATATAATGACATTTAGAAAACTAACTATTTATAGTTCTAGTGATTATGTGTTTATTAAAGTTCAATTTACTGAAGTTTTTCACATATTATTGTAAGATTTTTAATATTTTGATGTATTATAATAATAATAATAATAACAATAATAATAATATTGTTGTTGTCTTTATTTATTTTTAAAGTTATATACATACCATTTAAAATAAATATTAATAAAAATTTAAAAAAATCAATTATAATAAATGAGGAATATATATCCCTATGGGTATGAAGATAAGTTTTATCCTCATTAACTAAATGGGTATGGAAATGATGATTCCAAAAATTATGGGTATATAATAACAACAATATTATTATTATTAATAATATAATACATCAAAATATTGAAGTCATTTATATATATATATATATATATATATATATATATATATATATATATATATGTAACAGCCCCAAATTTAATTACATGCATTAGTGGTTAATTGACAGCATTAGTATATTGATTTTGTTAATTGAGGTTGATTCATTGGTGATTATGAGTAGTAAGGGTGTAATTGAAAGAAATAAAAGTTGGAGGTGGTA
>CANYLF013151463.1:0-11010 GCA_948193215.1 Bocquillonia castaneifolia
ATTAGTTCCATATTGATTAAATTTAAGTAATTAAAATGAATATGAATAAATATGTACCAATAGCTAGAATTAACTATTTACTTACTTAATATGCCACGATAATTAAATTCACACATCGATATATGTCACACAATAATTAAATATTATCATTCAACATGCAAAACTCAATAATTCAGGGGTACAACCGGGGTACCATCACACACACAAAAATAACTTATTTCCTCACATGATTAGCAATTATATTCCATTAGCTCCAAATCCGATGCTCTTTATCCAAAACCTATATGAATTAATGCTCAAAATAATTTTTACTAATTTTTGGGACACAATTATTATTCAAATTATTTATTTAAAAACACCTCTAAAATTATATAAAAATGCTTTTAGAGATTACCGGTATCTAATTTTTAGATTTCAATTACACCATTAAGATTAGCATGAAAAATTGAGTCCAACATATTTTGTTTATGTATAGTATTCATGAATAGTACCCCTGTGAATAGTAACCGTATATATAAACAGCACCATATACGTGAACAATACTATATAAATGAACAGTGCCGTATGTATGAATAGTACGTATATGTGAATAGTGCCCGTGGGACCCATCTGTACAAACGTGTCAGAATTAAAATTATGAAAACACAAACGGACTCCTCTCAAGCTCTAGATTATAGATATATAATCGGTTTTATAAAATAATAAACGGATTTAACAGAAATTGAGAAAATATGTTTAGAATTTCTTACCTCAGATCCAGAAATCCTATCCTGTAAAACCCTATCAATTGATCACTTAAAATGAAGATTGAGAGGCCGGGAATCCATAGAAACTAGAATCATTTGATTCTAACTCTATATGTGAAAGTTATGAGAGTTATATATATATATATATAATAAAGATGATGATGATGATGATGTTTATGGTTAATTACTGTATTAACTTTCAGATATTTTATAAATTACAACTTACCTTTTATAATAATGTTTCTTATAATTATATATGGACTAAATTATAAAATTTCTTTTGAATAAAATTTATAATCCTCCAAAATATTTTATTATTTTATTATTTATTAATATTTTTATGTTACAGCCATTGCCTCTTGCATCTGCGCTTACAGGTCCGCCACTGTTTTAGCGATTTGTTACCATATTGGTAGTGGTGGGGTAGTTTCTGGATGTGTGGTGTTCTTTTGTTGATCATTTTGGTTGGGGTTTCCGGTTAATGGGTCTTCTTCGTTCGAGGTTGAGTCACCATCTCTGTGTTCCATCGGTGGTACCATCTCAGTCGCTTCCCGACAACAGAACCAAATGATGGAGCCGACAGGACAGTGTTGGGCTGGATATGGGATAAGGATATTCCGTGGTCTAGTTTAGTAGATACAAGGCTATCGAGGTGATTGTCTGTGCCGGTCGAGACAACTTAGGATGTGGCGGTTCTCCTGGATAGATCCTGCACAAGTAGAAATAGTCGGATGGGACAAGTGTTCCGGGTCTGACTCTAACGCTCAAGTCAGTAGGTGGTATTAAATTTGGTAATAAATGAGCTAAAAATTGGAATCCTTTATCTGTGGAATCTTTAGGTATTTATAGGGTTCTTGTGTGTGACGTGTCACCTTGAGGAATTACTAGGTATCTTAGCAAAGTTGTAAGAGTATTTAGTGTAACTTGCTTTTTGGGCTCTTGGACCTACTCTATCGATTATAATATTTGATGTTTACATATAGTAGAAGCATCTAAAACATTTTTTTTAAAAAAAATCTAACTCCATAACTTTTGGCTTTAAAACTCTTCAAGCTTACTATCATGAGTTTTGGAAAGCACGGGTTTCATAATAATGTAATTCATGAATAGCAAGACTAATGGCCCCAAGATTATATATATATAATGACTTGGAAACTCAATATCAATTGTTTATTATTCTTTAGAGGATTTTCCACAATGAGCACTAGGGATGGCCCTTGATATATATATTCTGTCGACCCTTCCAAATAATTTTATCAAATTCTTTTTTCAACATATGCTATACACAATATATTTTATGTCTATTAATAGAATCATAACGCTACTTAAAAAAATTAGTTTTGCACCGGAAATTGACAATGAATTAGTTGGTTGCGAAATTTGGAACGATTTTTGCAATAGACATTATCTGGTGTAAAATTTTGAAAAGAAGTGGGGCCAAAACTTTTGCAATAGATTATAATCATAATATTTGTGATAAATAATGTGTTGATAATTTTCCTTGTAAAATTTTGCAATAAGTTTTACAAAATTGTAAAATCGATTCTTTTACAACGGAAAATTTCATAATGGACTACTCTATTATAAAGTTGTTATGATTTTTTTTCAACAAATTGTTCTGTTGTAGATTCTGCAATGAATTTATAGCGAAACTTACAATGAAAATTTGATTTGTAACAAACTTACAATTCGTTGTAAGTTTTTGCAATGGCTCAAATTCATTGCAAATTTGATTTTGTAACGAATCTCGATTGCAATTTTTTTTTTTTTTTGTGTAATAGCAGTCAAAAAAAAATATAAATGTGACGGTAACATGTGGCATAGTCAATATGGTAATCAATTATTTATGGCAAAATTAAACTCCAGTGTCTATTCTTTTGTTTGCACTTTATTTTTTACTATAAAATAAGTTTTGTTTGTATTATTTTACTATTATTAAAAAATTTGGACAAAAATAAACAATATTTTTATGTATATGTATATTATGAAGAACAGATTGCCTACAGTGGTGATATCTCAGACCCTTAGATTAATTTACTGTGAGAGAGTCGGTGTTCAGTTATGACTCATTTGAATCCTTTATTCTATTACAACGAAGATGAGCTCAAACTCGAGATCTCTTCCTAAAACCATAATGACTTTATCATCTATATCTACATTTATTGATAAAATAAAGCAACCCTATGATTTAAATGCAATATAATATCTATAAAATAAAACAACCATATAATTTAAAACATTATATCATATTGTCTACATCCATATGCCTCCTTATTGGTAAATAAAGAGACCAAGATTTGCAAATGCAAGCATATATATATAAATGTCAAATCCTTCTGTGGTGTGTGTTTCATGTTAAACTTACAAAATTTAAGAGATTGCTTCCAAGAGCATCAAACCGTTCAAGGTAACAATTTCAACAATTCCACACCTAGACAAACCATTTTGTATTGATAGTTTCAATGACGTAGAAATGAATTTAAACTAATTACCAGAAACCATATAACTCCTAATTAATTGATTCACTTTCCAAAAATAAATAAATGAATTATTCATTTGAATAATGAATAAACTAGATGAGATATATATAATTTGAGATAAATATTTAATTGTTTATAATATTTTAGGGATAAAAAGAGAAGGGGCAAGGCTTATTTTTGAGTCCTTTTGATTTTATTTGAGTCCAAATTCATATTAATAGGAGCCCATTGAACTCTAAATCAATGGTCGTTCTTAAAAAAAATTTATGACAAAAAAAAGTTGCAAATCATAAAACTACTCCAAAAACAGCTGTTTATTATTAAAAATTAACAATTACATAATATTAAGATAAGTGATTCGATAGCTTAATGATGAAATATCTATCTCATAGTCATAGCAAATATTGTTAGATGTCACAATTATTTAATTCTTTTTCAAGAGGAAACACAGATATTCCTAACCGTTGAGAAAGTTAGTCAAGGGCTATACATTTATATATATTGAGGTCCTTGAAATGATGACAGAAACTTAACACACCTTAGCTAGCTGTTAGGCTTAACAGTAATAATAATGACCTTAAACGAGAAAGAGAAACGGTAGAGAACCTTATTGATATTGTTATATCTCATAAAAGGACATCAAGTGTTTCCTTAATTTTAAAGTTTCTTTGTAGCTTTTGATCAAAGATATAGTAATATAAATAAGCTACCTAATTTAATGACCAATTTTTTTTTGTTTTTCTAATTTTTTTTAAGACAAAACTTATAATAATAGAAAAAATAAAGTGTTCCCATGTCCTATTGATTGCATCTTTCGTAAAATGAGCAAAGAAACTTGATTGCATGACTAATCATTGTTTCTTTCTTCCTAAATTTAGAAGATATATAGATCAATTTCTGAGTTGATTGTCATTGGCTATTTAATTAGTTTACAAAATTTTGCTTAATTAAATGAAGTTAGGTGAGACAAGAATTAATTTTAACCCCTATTATATATTTTCAATGTTGATTGATTATATATATGCCTATTCTGATATTGCTTGTTGTTTAAACTTGAAACATATTAGTAGGAATTAGTGAACAAAAAGCAAGCAAATATATGTCTCTTTTTAATTTAACTTGAAGACAATATGCATTTGTTAATTTAACTTGAAGACAATATGCATTTGTCTGATTAAGCTAACTCTCCATATTGGCTATTACTTCTTCATAAGCAAATTTGGAAGTGGTGAATTTACTGGGTTCATTCATTGATCCTACCAATATCATTTTGATTTACAATATTAAACTGTTTTCTTGCTACCGCCACAAATTTTAGTTTTTTTATAAAGTTGACATGAGGATTTAATACGAAACTCTCAAATTGATTATAAATATCACTACTATCAAATTATACACGTGAGAACAAATTTTGCATTCTATCATTACTGAAATGAGGGTCAATTTTACCCATGATTCCCAAGCTATCTTCTCTCTTTCAGTAAAATCCCTAACTTCAATTTGTAACTTAAAAATCCCTAAACTTTAATTTTGTAACATGAAAATCTCTGTCATTAGTTTTTATCTTATGAAAAATTCATTTTAATGAATTTTGATATGAAATTTTATAAGTCAAGAACAATGCAATCTAATTTATACAAAAAATAATAAAAATAATTTGACCATGAAAGTATTGTTTTCTAATTTTTTTAATTGAATAAAATTGATAAATTCATAAAAAATAGAAAAAATGTTAAAATGGTCCCAAATTTGATGATATGTCATGATAAAATAAATTCAATTTATTGGAATATAAGATGATACAATTTGATTAACAATAGTTGATTTGACGCTAATGGTGAGACTTTTGTGTTATAAATTCATAGTTGGGCATTTTTGTGTTACAAAATTAAAGTTTAAGAATTTTTAAATTACAAATTGAAGCTTAGGGATTTTATTGAGAGAGAGAAGATAGTTTAGGGATCGTGATTCGTGAATGAAATTTACCCCTGAAATGACAAGAACTTTCTACAATTGATATTAGACTTCGATGATCAATTATTAATGAAATTATATCTCTAAAATTTATGGTTTAATTATTTGTAACAAATTTATTTAATATTTTGTTATTTTTATATAAATTACAAACTTTAATATCGATAACCATCATGAAAAGGATTTTTTTTGATATAAAAAAGTTAAGGAAATTTTTAAGTGAAAAACATGATAAAATTAAGTTAGACAATGAATTAGAGCTTTAATAAAATCAAAACTGGTGAATTGAAGTGAGAAATTATTGGTGTTCTATTTATTTATTTATAAATTTTTTAAGAAATAAAATGTCACTAGATATATGTTAATTCACTATTTAAAATAAAAAGTAATTTTGAATGTCATATTATTATCTTATATTCAAATAATATATACATGGATAAAATTGCTATAAATTTTAAAATTTAGTACTTTGTGAAAAACTTACAAATAATTGTGGATAAATTTATTATAGAGATAATGTACGAGTTTTTTTTCAATAATTAAGTTTGTTTTAATTTATAATTAAAAATAAAAAAATTAGTAGTTCTATATCCTTACTTCTAAATTATTACATGTAATTAATAAAAATAAGCTTAATTATTGAAAAAAAACTTGTACTTTATCTCTATAATAAATTTATCCACAATTATTTGTAAGTTTTCAGAAAGTATTAAATTTTAAATTTTATAGCAATTTTATCCATGTATATATTATTTGATTATAAGATAATAATATGACATTCAAAAATTACATTTTATTTTAAATAGTGAATTAACGTAGTATCTAATATTCCCTCAAAAAAAAACATAGTATCTAATAACATTTTATTTCTTTAAAAAGTAAAAAAAAAATAAAAAACACCAATGATTTGTCACTTCAATTCACCAATTTTGATTTTATCAGGCTCTAATTTATTCTCCAACAACTTAATTTCATCGTATTTTCCTCTCTTAAAAATTTCTTACTTTTTATCCAAATAAAGTTTGGTACTTCATACAAAAATTATAAAATATTAAGTAAATTTGTTACAAATAGTTAAGCCATAAATATTGGAGATCTAATTTCAATAATGATAGAATATATATATATATATATATATATAAAGCCAATTGGATAGAATCTATTTGTATAGATAGGGTTATATAGATCTTTGACCTGCATTAATGAAGGATAATGAGGTAATGTACTTAAAAAATTTAATGAAAAATATATTATTACCATTAGGAAAATTTTAGTTTCTTGAATTTTTTTAATTCAAAAATTGAATTTAAACATTGACTTTACTAATTTAATACCAAATGAATTAGGAAAATACAACAATCTCTCCACCATCCTAATAATTAAAATATTTACCAAATTTATATTATGACAATAGGATATATTTTTTTACCAAGGAATCTAATAAGACATAATTACCTATTCTAGTTTTGCCATTTACCATTGACAACTCCCGTAAGTGTACGGAATAATTGTAGTAATAAACTCGGAGTACGAGATCGATCCACAGGGGCAAACATATATAAATCAATTCTTCAATTAAAAACACAATATGCAAGAAAATTAAAACGAATACCCTTAATTTTATTTTTGAAACAATTGAAAATTAATAAATAAATTCAAACAACTAAATTAAAGCAAGAAAATAAATTAAAAACTAAAAAAAATTAATTCGGTAAATAAACTCAATAAAAACAAACACTAGAGCTCAGGAATTCATCTAGAGGGGTAATTCAATTACTAATTAAAAATTCATTTAAGCAAGACTTTTCGAAAATATTTTAATCCTCCGTCGAGGTAGAAAAACATATTTAATTGAACCAACTATGCCAATCCATCGATGCACACTGATTAAATAATTAAATCCATTAAGCAAATCTTTAAATCAAGTTTGGGTTAATTGCCGTATCCGTATTAACATCTAAAAAAGCTCAATTTTTAAATCCGGTTTATAACAATCCGTCGATTAAATTATAAATCCTAACAAACATAAAACTAGGTGGCCATAGTTAATTAAGGCATTAGTAATTAAATCACCCCCTATTAGACTTCATCTCTCACTCTAGTAGGAAAATTAGTTATTAAACATAATAAAAATTAACAAACAAACAATAAAAGTCAATAAACAAACAATAAACATAATGGAACTAATAAAAATAAATTAAAGTAGAATCAAGTTAGTCTTTGAATGTTGAATACAAGCTTCAATCTTCAATTACTATGGAGAAAACACCTTAGAAAATCTTAGAACCAAGAAATTCTAAGAGAGAAAATAAATAATTAAACTAAGAACAATAAACTGAAAATAAAGCCAAAGGTGGCTAACAACTAAAAACAATTAGTATATATAGTATCCCAATTTTAAAGACCTAAAATACCCTAAAACCACTAAAAATCAGACTAAACCTCATAAAAATCACCTAAGAACCGCCCGAATCGAACCAGAAACGAACAGGAAGCACCTAGAGGAGCGCCTCAACGACGCCCGGTCGGACCTCCACAGGGCCGGCTGCAGGTCCGACTGGAACAAAACTTGTTGCCCATTATGCACACTTGATCCTAGGTCTGGCCAGATTCACCCGGACCTGGCAGGTCCGGTCAACAAGTCCGGGTGAAAGTTTGACTTTGCGATTCCTTGCTCGTTTGAACTCCGAATTCGCTTCGGTTTGATTCTATTCGACCCTAGAACTGTAAATTATAAAAATGTAACAAAATAAGTGCCAAATAAACTCAAAATGATGGAGAATTGAGCTAAAATCCCATTGATTTAGTTAGTATAAAACCCGATTATCAATCCCCATTAATCTACGAATAAAAATTAAATCATTATAATCATCTTTCCATTGTTAAATAAAGAAGATTATAAGAAAAATAGAAGGAAGAAGTATAAAATAAAAAAAAACTATGATGATAAATTTTTTTTATAGTTATTGTGTCTTGTATATGTTCATTTTGTAAAATAAAATCACAAAATTTTATTTAGATAAAGGAAAAATTATTAAAATGGTTCATAGCCTCATATATAGTAGACAAGAATAACTAAGAAGGCTACTGGTCGATGGAGTTGAAGACAACTCATAAGGAAAAAGTAATATTAATATATATATATTCATTTTGGTGTGTGTGTTTTTTTTAATGACATGTGGTTGCATTCGGTAGGTTCGGTTTGGAAAAATGTGAAACCGACCAAACTGAAGTACCTATAATGTTGGAACCAAATCGACCATTTATAATTGGGAAGCCAAAATTAAAATCAACCGTCTAAAAAATTTGGTTCGGTCAGTCTTCGGTTTAAAATTTCGGGTTGAGCCAATTAATGGGCCTTCATAAAATAAGTCCAAGTTTTTATATTAGATTCTTAAATTACAGGTTCCAGTTGAAATTCCATTTAAATCAATAAATAACAGCCTTATAAGAAACCATATTCAAAGAAATTAAGTACCATTTTTGAATTTTCAAGACATATGCAACTTAAATGTTCAAGATCATAATAAACTAAGCCAAACATCAAAATAATAACTTAAATGTTAAACTTACTATGTTGCTTCTCAAACATCCCAAGCAACTAGAAAAAGTATATAGATTTACATATAGATATGCACAATTGTTTCTATGCAAGTGTGTCCTAAAAAACTATATATACTTGCAACTATTAAATTCTATAACAGATGATATTGAATGTATTATGCACCCAAAAAATTAACAGAACTGATTTTCAAAAAACTAAATAAGTTCTCAAAAATATAGTTCCTACTACAATAAAAAAAAAAGTTTAAGTACGGGAGCAACAATAATATACACCATAGTAAAAAAAAAGGCATACTTGCAAGCAAATCAAATTAATTGTAATCAGAAGTTCAGACTTCAGAACTTAAGCAACACAACACAAGAAACGAAATAGGAAAAAAAAAGAGAAAAATATGGGCTCTGATTAAAGCGTTCTAAAAGTCATTAAATAAGGTGAGTTTATTAGTTGGTTGAACTTGCGTACCTCCTAAACTATCTAGAGGCATTATACCTCAGATACTTAAGTGATGGAAGCATCATCATAGCCCAAAACAAGTTTTAAGAAAACATAAGTAATGTTTTGCAAAAATGTGAAAAATATACAATTATAAAGACTATTTTTATAAGTAAAATAGGGCGTTTGAAACTATTAAAACTTAAAAACTTATAAATATATAAACTTTAAGAAATAGTTAAAAATATACAATTAGTGTAGTAGATGTAGTTAATATATATGCGGCAATCAAATCAGAAAAAAGAAAGGTGAGAAACTCAACATAAAAACATATGTCATTTTAAGAAAAGAAAAAAAAATAGAAGTACTGCATTTTAAAGCTTCCACCACTTAATTGTTAATATGCAGCAAGTAAGCAACTTAGGGACAAAATCAAATATATTAGGGACAGAAAATAGAAAAGCTTCCACCACAGAAAACCTTTATCATCAAAAGGAGGCAGCAAGCACATTTTATTTCAGTTTGTAGCATGACCATTAGTTGGCAATTCTGGAACAAGATAGACATAAAATGAAAAGGAAGAAGTCGGCTACAAATATAAGTAAAATAAGCAATAAAGAAAGGAAATGAAAATGATAGTAGATAGGGAATCAGTTCATGACCTATCTCAAAGTTCTCCAGCTCTTCAATTGATTCCTCAACCACAAGTAGGGTATTTAATGGCCTTAGCCAATCTTTCCCACATACCAATGCTTCCACAATCTTAGAAGTCATGGAACTCTTAAAAGAGTCCAAAACTTTACCACTAGTACTAAAGGCAGTCTCCGAAGCAACTGTAGAAATAGGGACAACCAAGATATCACGGGCCATTTTAGAAAGAATTGGAAATCTATTAGAATTGAGCTTCTACCATTTAAGTATATCCAATTCATCATCCTCTAAAATTGCTTCACTCAAATAGATTTCCAATTCAGTCATTTTATTGAGTGAATTACCCATATCTTGCCTATGTTGCTTGAATTTTGCCTTTAAAAGTGAGACTGGCTTCTTCACAACAACAGAATTAGTTGGCGGCAATGACTGGCCACCTTGAGATTGACTCAAATCAACTTGAGAACCAACAACATTAGTAGAGCTTGAATTATATAAACTTCTATACCAATCAAACAACAACATCAGCTCATTCTTAACAGAATCAAAGAGATCCTCACCTTTATCATCTCAAACATGGTTTTCAATGAGAATTTCATGTATTCAAACTTAGAAGAGGGATCAAGAACATTAACAAAAAAAATCACCTTGTTCATTTTATGAGGGTCTCCCCAGTACTTAGCAAACTTGCTTTTCATTTTCTCAGCCTTATGTTTAATCTCAAAATTAGAACTCTCTCTCATATCTTTCAAGACTAAATGCAGATCACAAAATTCTTAAAAATGCATGTTAGAAGTGATATATAATGAACCAAAGATGCGGAGAGTGGCAAGATAAAAGTGAAGCAAGCATTCAGTGAACTTTCTCACTAAAATCCAATCAACAAAAGCAGGGATGTTACCATTCAAATCACTCCTAAAAGATGTGTCCTCTTCATCATATTTTTCAAATGCAGTTTGAAAAATGCATGCAGTATCGAGCATTAAGAAAGTGGAGTTCCATCTAGTAGGCATATCAAGACAAAAAGACTTTTTGGACTCAATACCAACTAAAGCAGCAAGTTCTTTAAATTTTCTAAGTCTTGGAGGACTGTTTCTTATGTACCTAACACACTCCCTAACTTTGAATATAGACTCATCCATGTCTTTCAATATATCATTGA
>CANYLF013152703.1:0-10067 GCA_948193215.1 Bocquillonia castaneifolia
AAAATCTAGTAATATACAACTTAAAATGAAGGTGGAGAGACCAGAAATCCGTAGACACCAAAATTATTTAATTCTAACTCCATATGTGAAAGTTATGGGAGTTAGAAATTTGAGAGAGTTATATATATATAAAATATATAAATATAACTTATGCAGAAGAAGAGGAAGCACGTTCCTTCCTTCTTCTTTTCTTTTCCTTTTTTTTGTGTTTTTTTCTTTTTTTTTTTTGTATGAAAATGATTAATTACCATATTAACCTTTAGATATTTTGTAAATTACATCTAAATCTTTACAATAATAATAATTAATTTTTTTTTCTACCAATACATCCAAAAAAAAATTCTTTTAAATAATATTTATAAATCCTCTAAAATATTTTTATTAAATATATTTATTTTATTTTTATTTTATTATTTTTTAAGGGTGTTACATTAACTACTCTAAAAAAATCATTATACTAAATAAATATATATAAATATTTTATTCTAGATAAAATTATATATATTCTTTTATGGAGGTACTTTTTATTAGAATGGGACTTGAAAATTTTATAACTTATTACAATATGGAGGTTATTTTTATTTACAACTGGCCTAAGTTAGAACCGGGATAATTTATTCTTATATAATTTATTACTATATAGAGTATTCATATATGAAATTTCTACTGTGTGTCTCTATATATAAGGTTGAACGAATAGTATAAAAGAAATTTCGGATGCTTTCCGACCTTAAATGAACATTCTAGCATACAACCTATTAGGGGTATTAGGGGTGAGCATTCGGTTCAAACCAAATTGAAATTTTGTTCATCTTTCAAATCGAATTGAAAATAAATAAGTAAAATTTGGTTTGATTTTTAATTTTTAGAATAAAATTTTAGTTTCATTCTATATTTCTAGTTTCAAAATTAACAACTGAACTGAATTTAAATTTAAAATTTTAGTTGGATTTTTTGATTTGGTTCTGTTTTACTTACCTTTACAACTACCACCTAGCCAACCTTACAATATAAATGACCAATATTGTTTTTTTAAAAAAAAATGACCAATAAAATCATACTTTTTATTATTTTTAAAATTAAAAATATGGTTTTTAGAATTGGAAAATGACAAAACTATACTTGATCAAATATAATCCATCTCCCAAAAACACATGAATAGAATTGTTTTTTTTTAGAAAAACTTGAATAGAATTGTTGGTTAATGGTTGGTGGTGAAAATGATTAATTAATAAATCAATTGATTATAATTAATTATAGGGTTTTGAAACATAAGATATACTAAAATAAGATTAGAGAGAAATATGGGATTTGTGGGACTTATTCTAAAGTTTCTAAAACTTACTATTAGTACTTAATTACAAATTAAGCAAAGCTTTTATTACGGCACCCATATCTCATTTTCTCACCCTTTCAATTTCTATTTATTTATTTTTACCATATTATTATGATAATCTTTTTTTTTTTTGGTTGTTATAACTTTTAGGATATTTGTTGAAAATATAAAATGAATAAATACTAAATAAATTAGAAAGATAGTGCCGTTTCAACCGGGAAGTCAGTAGGACACGTTTTTGCCATTCATTTGGGTAAATAAAATAAATCTTCAACCCCAAACCTCCATTTTCACCAACTTCTTTAATTACACCCACCACCATTAACATTAATCTCCATTTATTATTCCTTCATTTTCAATATTTATCTCATATAATAACATTTGTGATTTTTTTTCTCAAGTGATAATCAAATCAAAATCATCACATTTATCCCATTTTTAGTTCATTTCATTTGGGCACCATCTTGCTATTTTGATACCAAACCACTCATTTCTCTTTGAAATCCATAATATACCCTCCAACATTTTAGGATGTAGACATATATGGTCACACAAACAAATAAGGGTAACGATGTATTTTTAATATCTTTGATGTACATTATATTACTTCTGTTTCACCACTATTTCTCACCACCATACAAGAATTATCAAAATACAAATAATGAAAAATGAAAAATAAATCATAAAATATCAAAACATATATTTATAAATTTACATAATCTCTCTATATTTTTATTATTAATAAGGGGTTTAGTACTCTTAACCTTTGCTTTTCTATATTTTCATTTCTTTCATTTTTGCATGCTCAATTCTCTGTGTCTCACTGTAGGTAAGTCCTTATTTATTTTTTTTTCTATTAAATTTCAATTCTTTTTTTTAATAACACTATCTTTCATTTGCTTATTTTAAGCTCTGCTCTCTCTCATTTCTGCATCTGGGTTTCCATTTATTCTTTACCTTATAAACATAACTAAAAATATTCATCAAATAATATTAACAAGATTAACATACACCAACACATCTTTTATTCACATTAATAATCAAAAGGGTATAAATAACAATAATAATATACTATTAAAAAATAATAAAATAATGAAACAGTTGACTCCTTCTCATGTATATATTATTTCTGACTTCACCATTGGAGAGTAAAGAGTAAAGAGTGTGAGTAGTACAGGTTTTGATATGAAATTTCAAGGTGGGTCTTTTGGGTTTAAAAAAAAAGGTGGGTTTTTGGTTTATTATTTTTGGGTTTATTTATATAATAATAAAGTTTTGTGCTTCACCATTGTTTATTGATGGACATTTGCACCCAAAAAGAAAACTTGCAAAATGGTATCTTCCATATCTAACTTTTTACTCTGTAACAGTGTCAAATATTCATTTGATAATGAAGAAAGTTCATGACTTTGGAATATAATATATATATTTATATGTGTTTCTGGGTGTTATTGTATTGGGAAAAATATATATTTATATAATGTTAGTCCTCTATTTATATTGATATTTGGGAAGGACCCTATAAATGTCAGTAAATCTTTAGAATGTCAGAGCAGGAAATAGCTGCTGCAAATATAGCATTATATAGGCCTGTAAACTATGCTTTAAGGAGGAGAAAAGATAGACTTTTTGAGCATCTAGGTGTTTATTGCAAAAGTCTAAAAGGTCTCATTTCCTTGGGTTTGATAGATAGATAGGTCTCTGAAGAGTGATGAGTGAGTGAGGTTGGGCCTTTGGCTTTGATGGGTCTTCTTGGATTTTACTTACTTCTCTATAGGACAATGGATGAATTCATTTCCTTGACAGATTTAATGTACCATTTTTATTATTTTATCTTTTTTTTACATATCTTGGGAACTGGATTTGAGCCTTTTTACAGGGATTTATTACATCAACTGAGGTTGTTGATGAACATCAAGTTTTTAATGATTTATTATTGGTAGTAAATGTTGGTTTCTTTTTAATCTTGTTCTCAACTGCAATCTGCCCTGTAATTTATAATAGCTACTACCTTTCTGGGGTTACTCAATAAATTTTACTCCACTTTTTCCTGTATGGCTTTTGTCAGCATCTATTGTAAATTTGTCTTTTTCTCAATTTTTTTTTTTTGTATTATCCATTATAGAAAAGTCATTTTTTTAAGTTGTGGTTCCATTAATAATCTTTGATGGGTTTTACCTGTTTCTATTTGTTGCCTTTTCCGTGCAGTAATTTTCTATCTGCAAGTTTTATTTGTTGCTGATTCTGAACTCATATTCCTTTTTCATTTTTTTTTACATATATTGACTTGTTTCCTATTATATTTGTCTCTAGTGAATATTATATAGGCTTTTGATGGTTTTGTGGCTGGTGAAGAAAAGGAATAGGCAATGGCATCAAATTCTTGTGCCAAGCAGAGTCCACTGCCTATGAAACAACCAGTGATGAACTATGTTCAATATCCAGCTCCTCAGGCAAGATATGAGGATGTTGCATCCAATCCTAAGCTCTTCATGTCTACTTTGGAGAAGCTTCATGCTTCTATGGGGACCAAGTTTATGTAAGCTTCATAATACTCTTGACATGCTTATATTAAGCCTCCAATTTTATATACCTTCCCGCATTGTATAAAAGCTCAAGATATTTTTCTTTCTGAAAAAAACCTTGTATTTTGTATATATTTATATTGAGGGTTTGGCTATCACTACATTCTTTGTCTACGTGCTTCTCACTGTAGATACGTAAATGTCTTTACAAATGACCAGGCCTTGGTTTCTTGCAAACAAGGATAATGCTGATTCTCTATCTTGGTTTTAGTTTAATGTCATAGGCTATCAATATCTTGGTTTTGGTTACCCTGTTTCCATCCTTCTAATCCACCTTTTGAGTTCTCTTCACATGGCTGTCTTCCTCAAAATAGTATTCTTAATCAATGCTAACGATGCCGTTGGAGAATCTTTTCTGAATTTCTTAGCATGTAGCTCTAGGTAACTGCCTCCATTGGTAAGTTATTTTTATGAATAACTCATGTAGAGTTAGTTGTATTGAGCCTTTCTAGAACATTTGCAAGGCAGTTCATAAATTATTTGGCCCAAAGTCCCTTGTATGAATCTTTTAGATGTTATCGTCTGTTTGTTACAAGTTTTTAAGGATGTTAATGGAGTCGTATTAACAGCATTGCACATCAGGGTAGGCATGCACTCTAGTAAAGTTTTAGAGATTGGCTACTTCATTTGACATGGATAAAGTTACTTGTCAAATTTATTGGCACGATTATTCCTCTATCTGGCCTGATATGATTAGCTAACTGAAAATTAAATAGGTTTTGCATAGTTAACTTGCTCTATTTGAATCTTTTGCTAATTGGTCTTTTCCTCTTGACTATTACACATGCTTGTTTTGCTGTGATGGCTTCTGGTAGCGTACTTGCTGCAGAACTTGATCCATTATATGAAACTTTAAGAAAATGATTCTTGGTAATAGGCACAATCAACTGAGCATTGGATGCCATCATATAATATATTCCAGTCAAGAAAATGACTATATGATAGTAGCCTGCCTAACCATATGAGCATACTTGGTAGGTGCCATTTTTGTTTCAAGATGGGATTGGTAAGTATGCCTGGCTATAAATTAGACACTGTGTGGTAAACTGATCTATTACAAAGAGAATTCTATCCTTTAATTGCCTTTATATCTTAAATATTTGCTGCAAATTTTGCAGTTTATATCCCATGATCGACATTCTAACTTATTATTCTTTCTGATAACAGGATCCCCATTATAGGGGGAAGGGAGTTAGACTTGCATCGACTATTTGTGGAGGTAACTTCTCGTGGTGGGCTTGAGAAGGTACTGCTGAACGTTCACCACTTGATATTATTTTCTTGAATGCATCTTTATGCAAATGGCTATATTTAGATTCAACATTGTGTCCGCGTTGTTGAATTGATGTACCAGTCCTTCAATGCGGATTTTATTGATCAGATTCCTAGTTTATACATATTGTAATGAACTTTTTTAATTGATGTGGAGCTCTAGCATAAATAGTGTGAAGTTTGTGTTTTTCTGTAGCTAAAGGAAGAAACCTCACCTGTTTTGTATTGTGTCTTAGAGAACTTATTACTCCATCTTTCTTTTGATTTTTACAACTTGCAATAGTTATTTCTGTATTAAAATTTTAACTGAGTTTCTAAGTATTCTGTTTTTCAAGTAGTGTTGTTGCAGAGACAATGCTAAAAGTATATCTTTCCCTGTTCTGTTTTTTTTTTAACCGTGTCCCGTTATTAGGCTGCCTTTGTAGGGGTCAGGACTATTAATATTGTTAGTGTAAAGCACATTGTTGTCTATCACCCAACTGCACACGTGATGCCTTAGTTCAACGGTTCATCACTAAAATGGATGAAGTTTCAGATGTGTCCATTTAGTGCTTCGTTCTTCATTGGTTGTAGAATTTGTTTCAAGTAGTTCCTGCTTTTGGACCTTTTGCCCTATCCCATCCTTTGTAACTACTACATGGCAGCTGGAATCCTCTGCAGTTCTCTTTAAAACTCTGGTCTTGTGATCAAATTTCTGGTTCATTTGCACACTTCACTCTCAAAAATGATAATTCATTTTCTTTTTCCTGTACATTTAGTATGCTGACCAAAATTTGCTACTTCACCAAATGCTATTCATCTTTGGATTTTGTGTTACGCTTGTTTGCAGAGATCTAAATGCATACTCGGCGGATAACGTTATGGACCAAAACACTTGCATACCGTTGTCCTATCCTATGTCATGGCCAAAAACATCTGCATCCCAGCTGGTTATGAATTGATGTACGATACAAGCTATTTTACAATAGCTTTATCTATTGTTCTACATGGGGCTAACTTCTTTTCCATTGACAGTATAGTATAACACCATAACGCAGTCGTTGCTTCATTTACAGAATCAACCTTATTTAAACTTTAGGAGGCCAGAGAATTTGTTGTTTTATTTCCATTAAACTTTTAACAACAGGTAAGATAGGGTGGCAACTTCTCATTTAATAAATAGGATTACTTTTTGCACTTGTCAGATTTGATAAGGAACTGTCATCAACCATCCAAATTTTCTTGGAAGGTTTAACTAAATAATCTTGAATGATTTTATTGCTATTTTCTGTTAGTTGATAGCAGCTATTTGTTTTTTGCCTGTTTAGTTTGACAATAATAGCAATCAGGATTCAGGATGGGAAGCTAGGATGTAATTTTCATGTTTCATCTTCTCTATTTTTTCTTATTCAACCATAATGACAATCGAGTTGGAGGTATCTTATTTACAGAAGTAAATGTGTTTGTAATTTGTATGATATAGGAACTACTTCTTCACCCTGAGGTCATTGTTCCATATGCAGAAAACTACTTACTAAACTTGTTTCATAATGGTGAGCTGCTTATTGAAGTAATTACAAATGTTTACCTGGTGTTGCAGATTATCAAAGAGAGAAGATGGAAGGAAATCACTACAATTTTCAACTTTCCTTCCACTGCAACAAATGCATCTTTTGTGCTGCGCAAGTACTACTGTTCCTTGCTCCACCACTATGAACAGCTTTACTTTTTCAAAGCCAGAGGCTGGACACCTGGCTCATCTGGTGTGTGAATTAAACACCTTATCCTACTTCATATCATGTCTGCTAAAGTTCATTTTTAATGGAATCCATTCCTTTTCAGTTCCTATGCAGAGTCCATTGGCATCAAGGCTTCCGGCACAAGTGACTGTGCAGCCATCACCTGAATATCAAGCAGCTACAGCCCAGCAACAGAGGACAAACACTGCTGAGCTGTGTGGAGGTTTTTGTTTTCTCATTCCACTTTATTAATTGACAAGTATATTCTGAATAAACATTGCAGCAGCTTTTTTATTAATCCCTTTTCCCCAATTCTATTTTCTCATTTTATGGTTGCAGCAAGGGGAGCATCATCAGGAAGTTCTTCTCAAGTGATAGGGGTGATTGATGGGAAATTTGATAGTGGGTACCTTGTTACTGTCACTATAGGGACAGAGAAGCTTAAAGGTGTTCTTTATCAGGCACCACAGAACCAATCAGGCCAAGCCCCACAGCAATACAATGTTCCTGTCAATAATAGTGTGAATAATCCTGCTGCTCCATCGGGTACTCGACGCCGTAGGCGCAGAAAGAAAAATGAGATAAAAAGGAGAGACCCTGCTCATCCAAAGCCTAACAGAAGTGGCTATAATTTCTTCTTCGCTGAACAGCATGCCCGACTGAAGCCCCTTTACCCTGGGAAGGACAGAGATATCAGTAGGATGATTGGTGATTTATGGAACAACCTACAGGACACTGAAAAGGCTGTAAGATTTGTATATATATATCTACTTCTTTTGCTTTACATTTCTCATTATCCCATTGATCATGTGTATTCGGTTGTAATTTTTATCAGGTTTTTAAGGAGAAGGCCTTAAAAGATAAAGAGAGGTACAGAATCGAAATGGAGGATTACAGGGAGAGGTTGAAAACCGGACGAGTAATTAGCAATGCAGTTCCACTGCAGCAATGGTTACCTGAACACGATTCTGAAATGGTGGATGCTGAAGTGAAGGCTGATGAAATCGAAGGAGATGACTCTCCTCAGACTCGGGAAATTGAGAGTAGTTCAGGAGGAGAAAGTGATTCTGAAGATGAAGATAAAAGTGGAGAAAAGGAGGATTTGGATAAGATGATTGTAGATGATGACTCAATAACTGAGGTAGCAGCCTCTGAATTTTCTAACAAGGAAGAGAACATTGGCAATGCAGTAGAGCAGAAGATGAAGGAGAATGCTTCGGTTGAGACGGAAGGAGAAAAAGTAGCTGGAGAAGGACAATGAAATGAAGTAGTAGGATTTCTTTTTAAATGTTTAAGTTCATTTTAGGCATTTCCTAGGAAGCAGGTACTTAATTCTAGTTATTTAATTATGTTTTTTTTTTCTCATCTAGAACTTACATTTCAATACTTTTTTTTTTTTTTTAAATTATAGTCAACGATCATGCTGTGAAAATTAGCTAGTTGATGTAGGAAGGTGCAGAAGTTTTGATGACTTCTGACAGTTTTGTAGTGAGGAGGAATTTTGATGCAGGTGGTTGAGGTTGAGCAGAGAATTTGGTTTAATCTCAGCCAATGCGTCAAGTTTAAATGCAATTTCTAAATTCATTGCCATTTCCATTGAGAGTTGTATTCTACTGCTTTCAGTTCATAATATGGTACTTGCAACTTCAAAGCCTGCCTGCCTGCCTTGTCACGTTGATTTGCAGCTGCATCTTGATGCTGACTATGGAAGTCTTGAAATATACTTCAGTTCAACTCAAAATTAAAGTAAGGTTGAGTGTTCTGATTTTGATGAGCCGAAAATTACTACAAAGTGTTGCATTTCTGTATTTGACAATTTGTACAAATGAATATGTCAAATGTTCGAAATTTAATATACTTGAAAGAAATAGTAAAATTACTCTATTAACACAATTTTTTCAAATTTTTAATCATCATACCTAAACTTATAGGATATATATATATATATATATATAACTTATTGCTTTATATAATTTTTATAACATATGTTTTTACTGAAATAATAAATATATATTTTGCAAAAACAAGATAAAAATATATCGCATTTTAAAAATTAAATTTCAATAATAAAACTTTTATGATTGATTTTTTTATTAAAAAATATTGTACAAAAATTAATTATAATTTAGACAATAAGAATCATGATTCTCCTTTAACTAGTAATTTTAACTTAAGTTTAATTTGTTTCTTTTTTATCATCCAATTATGACTTTTATTTAACGGGGAGTTACAAGCGAGAATTAACATTTTTTTAATGATGTTACGGCTAGAAAATAAATATTATTTTGATAATTTTTCACATTATTTGATATTAATGTGCACTACAAGAAAAACAGCTATTTGCGACGGACAGATCCGTCTGCAAAAACCTTGACGCAGATTTTTTGCGATGGATTTCTTGAGTCCATTGCAAATTTGCAATGGAATTTGCGACGAATTTACGTCCATTGCAAATATTTTTACAAATTAAAAAAAAATTAAATTATTTAAAAATTTAAAAATTAATTTATTTAATCATCTTTAATACCACTTAAACCATATTAATTATCTCTTTAAACCTCAATATTTTGCCAAACCACCCCACTTTCCAGTAAGTCACCCATCTTGGAAGTGATCTGGGCTGAGCACGTTTAACTTTAGAGTTCCTTTAATCTGCCTTCCATTTATATTGTTGATGATTTCTGTTATATCTTATATTAAAATATATTTATTAAATAAACATAAAATTATACTTAATCAAAAAATTAATAATTATAATTACAATTAGAATTAATTTTAATTATAATTATTGTATATATGATTAATATTATATTATAAGATACTTATTAATACAATTAAGTATGTAAATCCAATCTACTTTTATTTATAAAACATTATGTAATTATTAATTATACACATAATTGAAAAAGATATAATTATTACTAATTATATTTAATTAAAAAATCATCAGTAATAGTAAATATATATTTAATTAGTATTTACATCATTATATATACTCATTAATTATAAAATCTATACATATATATATCATCAAATTATTAATGATTATAAATATTATTGATAAACAAAAAACATAATTATCAACTATTAATTAATAATTAAACATAGTTATTAACTACTAATTATATATAATTAATAACTATATCACTATATTAA
>CANYLF013152854.1:0-12464 GCA_948193215.1 Bocquillonia castaneifolia
AAAAATAAAAATTATTATACTTCAAATATTATTTTAAATTTTAAAACTCACTAATTATATAAACAAGAAGAATGAACTTTAATTAAATTGACTAAAATTTATAAGTCAAATAATCTTTATGAGTGTATAAAAATAATAAAGATTATAATATAATTTAAATAAAATGTGTAATCTTGGGATACTTGGTAATTTCAAAAATATAATATATATTTACTAAAAAAATTTTCATAATTATTTGAATTCAATACTTTATAAAAAATTATAAATTTAAAACAAATTCAATATTTATTCATTGAAAATAAAATATTCCTTCTATATTATATTGTAAAATATCTATTATAAATTATAATATTAAATAAAATTATAAAATTAGGATGTGTTTTATTATACTTTATTAAATTTTTATTAAAATAATACGATGTTTTGTAAATTTGTGTAAAAAAATTATGAATAAGAGACTAAATTACAAAAAATATAATAATTTTATGACTATGAAATTATATTATAATCTTTATTTTAAAATTGATATTATTTAAAAAAATTTTCAAATTGCTATTATTAATTTAAGATTACAAATTTTTAAAATTATATGAAACTCTGTAATAATTTTATGAGTTTGATTGAATAACTTAATTTTTATTATTTTTATACACTCATAAAAATTATTTGACTTGTAAATTTTTGTCAATATTATCAAATTTATTTTTTATAGTTTATATAATTAGTGAATTTTAAAATTTAAAATAATATTTTTAGTTGTTTAATAAATTTTTTTATAAATCCTAAATAATATATATATATATATATATAATTTAAAAAATATCATGAAAATTTTATAATTTTTTTATGAATTTATGGACTTTTTTGAACGGAAAATAAGTTTTTGGACCAAATTGAATTAAGTTTTGACAAAAAAATAAGTTTTTAGGCTAAAATGCATTTTATTTTTCAATGTTAGGTCCCTCCACTAACGGTGTGAAAGACGGAGGGGGGAAGTAGTTAATTTTAATGAATATCATGGGGGAAATAGTTGACTTTTAAAAGTCATAGATGAAGTAGTTATTTTTTGTAAACTTAAGGGGGGGAAATAGTAATTTATGCTAATAATAACAATAATTGTAATAATAATTTATTTATTTCATTTATAAAATTGTTCAAATGTTATTTGCATCAAACATAATAATCCAAAAGTTCTTGCACAATCTTAAACTATGGTTGTAAAATCACATGCTCTTTCAAATGCATAGATGACTTGATAGGATATACCTTTTTTTGAAACATACGCAACATATAGGAAATTCTTTAATGCCCATAAAATATAATAACAAAAGCTGACATATTACAACTAGCATTATTGTAGACGTGCTGTAGTTCACCACAAATGTTTATCTAATTCCTAGTCTCCCAGTAATTAGAATCTAACTTGATGGGATAAAGATCCTGACCAGAAGTAGATGAACCTGTCCAAGGGCCGTCTGGCATACTTTTGCTTTGGCTTTCAATCTTGTTTTGGAGAAGTTTCCTTATCTCTTCAATCTTCATGTCATGATTTGAGACATTCAAGTCTAAAGCTAAATCTTGAACAATCATCTTTCCTTCCAGCATGCTTACTACTGAAGACATTGTTGGCCTAACTGCTGCAGAAACATTAGTACATTGGAGAGCCACTTTGATCATTATCATAACTTGTTCTTTGTCATAGTTGTTTCCAATCCTTGGATCAACTAACTCTAGTAGACTCTTCTTCTCTTTTAAAATAAGTGCCTAGAAATACATGAAATTAATTGCATATGATTAAGAATGCCCTCAAACTTAAAAGTAATTCTAACTTTAGTCAGATTGGAAATAGAAAACATTGATTTCAAAGATAGAACAAAGCAAAAACCATATTTTTGCCCCTAAACTTTTACAATTTTATCAGATATTCTCCTAAACTTTACTTTTTATTTATCAAACCCTCAAACTTACATTTTTTTTGGTAACATTTAAACACTTTTTGCCACATGTCAAGTCCATATAATTTCATGTCAACATATTTTTTACTACATGTGAAGGTGACGCTTGGCAAAAACTGTATAAGTTTTATAAAAAATATAAGTTTAAGGGTTTCATAAATAAAAAGTAAAGTTTATAGGCATATCAAATAAAATTGTGAAAGTTTAGGAGAAAAATACGTGTTTTCTCATAGAACAATAACTAAGGACGATGATTTTAAGAAAACAAGTTACTTAAGTTATAACCAATCAAGAAGATAAAGCTTGTCTCCCTTCATGTCCAATCGATAGCTAGTGTTGCTTCTTCCACTAATAATTTCCAAGGCAACAATTCCAAAACTATATACATCTGCTCTATCGGTTAAATGACCTCTCATTGCATATTCAGGTGCCATATATCCACTACAAAATCAAAATTATGATATGAACAAAATTTTTTTGATTAGACTTGAGTGTTCTAATAATATCAAAAAAACAATAATTTCTACATAATTACACAAGTTGAACTAGGGGATAAACATCCTCTTCTTAATTTTCATTTCTTTTTTTAATTGCATTCAACTAGGAAATAAATATATGTAGATGAACATCACTCACAAAGTTCCAGCAACTTGAGTGCTTATATGGGTGTTCTCTTCTTCATCAAGCTTGGCCAAACCAAAATCGGATATCTTGGGATTGAAGTTCTTATCAAGCAAAACATTGGTGGCTTTAATGTCTCTATGCACAATCTTCAATCGTGATTCTTCATGAAGAAAAGCCAAACCTCTTGCTATACCAACACAAATCTTATGCCTTGTTGGCCAATCTAAATTCAATTGGAATTCTTCAGGGCCTAAAAATTTGTCCAATTTAATGTTAGTGTAAAAGGACTAAAATGATCTTATTATTTGGTAGACATGTATAGGAAGTGAAAATTGACATTGATCTATATTAATTTGTTCATCATACTCATCGGGTCTTACCAAACAAAGCACGAGCTAAGCTGTTATTTTCCATATACTCATAAATCAACAATAACTGATCTCCTTCAATACAACATCCATAGAGTTTCACAAGATGAGGGTGTTGTAGAGCTGTAATCATGCCAATCTCTGTGACAAATTCACGATTTCCTTGCTTAGATTTAGACGAAAGCTGCTTTACAGCAATTGCAGTACCATCTGATAGAAGGCCCTGCATTTAGGAATTTTTTTTTAATCTTTTCACCATGAAACTCTCAGACAAGTTCAACATAATTATATATTTCAATGAAGAAAAGACCTATCATTGACCAAGAACCAACTGTTTATTAGATACCTTGTAAACAGAACCAAAACCACCTTCTCCAATTTTATTGTCAGGATTGAAGTTATTTGTAGCAGCTTTAATTTGCTTCAATGTAAATGAACCTATTTGTAAATCTAGCCCCCTTAAGTCTGTTGAAAAAAATTGTCATGTAAATCAATGTAGAGAATTATATATTTTTTTTTCTTTCTTTTGTTTAAAGATAATAATAGTTCTCTTAGATATAAGCGTTAAACAACTTTAGTTTCATCTAAACAAAGTTGTTTAGTTAATTAATGTCATGTTAAGTTTCATATATTTTTTTTATAAGTAGAGATACCACCGGAGTATCCAGGGTCCCGTTTTACGGTTGCCCAGACTAATCTCCGGCTGAGAGAAGCCCCTTTTGGAACAATCCTCTCCCAAAGCGAGCCTACGGACCAATCTTGCGACCTCACCAGACGTGACATCTGCAAGCTCAAGTGTTTACCACTTGAACCACCCCGCTTTGGTTAAGTTTCATATTTTTATGTTGCACAACTCAAATGTCATTAACACATGCAAACTTGTGGAGTGTAAGTGAAATATAGTGTCAAAAGCTAAAATGGATAGCAGATCTAAAGAAGTTGAAACACAAACTAATAGGGCTTGAATAAAATGATGGATACCTCGATGTGCTGTATGTTTACGTTTTAAACAGCATATGAACCAAAGGAGACTCAAAACTAGAAAGATGATAACTATTATAGCAGCCACAATGCCAACCACAACTCTTATAGATATTTTGTTGTCGGTCTCTGGAGGTGGATTATCTACATGAAGAAACAATATGAATGGAAACATAAATTATTAGCATGGTTAAGGTAATTGCATAACATAAATATTCAACATGTATAAAAAAATATCAGTATAACTTCAAAATAATAAGAAAAAAAAAATAAATTTCTACTTTCTTCTCTTAATGTGCAAATTAACTAAAATTATCACAACAAAACTCTTTTTAATGAATTACAACTACAAGTTAAGAATACAATAATATCTTACAATTTAATATGAAAACTTTACATCTCAAAACCATTCAATAAACCACTAGTACTTTTGATAGTGATAATTAATTGATGGAAATCTAGTGGTCAAACATTACTAATAGAATATAAAAGATCCTTTTTTTCCTCTCTCTTTCTATCCATCTAAACAAAAAAAGATGAAAAATAAGTATGAATGGACATTTTTATAACAGTGAAAAGGGAATGGCTGTTGTTACTTCATCTATATCTGGCTGCTGTTACTTCATCTATATCTGGCTGCACAAGTGGTTGTAAACGTACTATAATGAGTCAAACACATCTCTAGACACCTAAATTATCACTAATTTGTAATTTTGACATATTAATTTTTCAATTTACCTTAGAGACATCTAAAATATACATTTTAAACATATAAGCACCTAAACTAATATGTTATTGTCACTTTAACACTTTAATTATACTTATTTTTTCACACGGACACTGTACATAAACCTTCATATTAGCAATAAGTTTCTAAAGTTACTAAAATGCATAGTTTAAGTGTATAAAAATTACTAAAGTATATAGTTTATGTGTCTTTAAGGAAAATTAAAAAGTTAAAGTGTTAATGTGGTAAATCAGTGATAGTGCATATGTCTGTTTATGCCTGCTATAATACAATAAGAATAAAGATTAAGAAAAAGTAATTACTACATCTCTTGGGGAAAGGGGTTGACACAACATAAAATAAACAAACAAAAATACTGCCATTGACCATTGAATCAGGTGCAAGTGCCGGTCAACGAGCTTCTACCAACCTACTGATTATCATAAAATTTGTAAGAAAATAAGCATCTAAAAATTCATTGAATCAAAAAAAATCACCGAAATTTAGAGAAATGGAAAGTGAAACACTCTCTCTAAAACTTTTATTAATAAAATGATGACCCCTTTATTAGCCTTTAGGCTTACGATATATTGGCCTTAAAAACCTAGAAGTTAACCCTAATTAAGCTAATAAATCTAAATAAGAAAATAAAATATCAATCTTCTAATTCAATTAAAATTCATAATTAGTAAAAGGAATTAAAATATTTGACGATCCTAATTAGAACAAAAATATTTTAAAATATGCTATTTTTCCCCTAAAACTAAAAAAATAACCTAATAAAAAAATCAATAAAATATTAAAGATGATAAATCTTCTTATATTTGCTTTTGCATCATTCTCTTCTTGCTAGAAACAAAACGTGTTCTCGAATTTTACTCAATATGATTGTTCTTCTCGATCGAAAAAACTCTTAAAACATCTTGAATTTATCAATTTTTTTTATAACAATCATCCATCCTACCCAATGACTTTAAAAAAATATATCAATAATTTAGAATAAAGATCTAAGAAGTAATCTTTATAATAAAAATATTCTTTTATAACTTCTTGAAAATCGTCATCATAAATTAGAGGGCAGCTCCAATTGGCATCAAGAATTGTTTTCTCTACAAATAGAAAAGATTTGACTCTTTGAACTATTAATGCAATCACGTACATAGATGTCTTCAACAAACTTAACTTTTTTATCCTTATTCTCCCAAAACAAACCATACCATAATATCAAACTGATAAAACAAAAAATAAATAAACAAAAATAATATTATTGACTGTCAAATCACGCATAATTACCAATCAACATTTTTCCGCTGACTTATTGAATTTCACAAAATTCTCAAGAAAATATGCATCTAAAAATTTAGTAAATCTTTTGATTACTGAAATTTATGGCAAAGAAAACAAAAATACGCTCTCTTAAAATGTTATTGATAAATTGACAATTCTATTAACCTCTAGACTTACAACATATATATGGGCATAAGGAAACTAAAAGTTCAAACTAATTAAATAAGCCGATAAATCTAAATAAGAAAATAAAATATTAAACTCATAATAACTAAAATTTATTACCTATATAAGGTAAAAGATCCAAATAAACCCTTAAAGTATTTTTTAGAGAGCAAATAAGCCTTTTAATTTTTTTTTTATCATTTAAGCCATTAAACTTTAGAAGTCAGTTCCTTAAACTTTAGAAATCAGTTTATTTAAACTCTTAAACTTTAGAAATTGGTTCATTTAATTAAGCCTTACACTTAAACACCATTAGGGACTTAAATGGTCTGATTTTTAAAGTTTAAGAGCTTAAATGACAAAAAAATAATTAAAGGACTTATGTGCTCTTTGATAAATATTTTAGGGGCTTATTTGGACATTTTATCTAAAAAATAAAGCATTTGACTAAACTACTTAGAGTACAAATCTCCTACAATATATTATTTCTTCCAAAAATAAAATATTTATTAAAATCAATAATAATATTAGTAAGGCTCTGTTTGTTTGAGGAAAATATTTTGCGAATGTCTCAATGTTTAGGGCACTCGAAAAATTGGTCAAGAGAAAATATTTTTCTAGTAAGAGAAAACTAGCCATTTTTCAAGAAAATAACTTTCTTCTTTTAAAAAGAGAAAATCATTTTCCTAAACTTCAAAAACTACAAAATAAATCAAAAAACAATATAAATTATACTAATTAATATTCCAACCACCTATGATAACTTCCCATCCCCAACCACCATTGATCACCGGCAACCCATCGCCGATCACTGGCATGCTATCGAAAAATTTACATTACTATTATTTTTTAATATATTTTTCTCAAAATAATTAAGATATATAAATTTTTATATTATAAAACTTTTTTATTTTTTTTATTAAAAGAATATTTTTATTTTTATTATATGAAAAATATTTTCCAACTTTTCTGCCAAACAATATATAAAAAATAATTTGTTTCTAGAAAATATTTTAAATGAAACAAGTTATTATTTTCTATGAAACAACGGACTAAATCTTATTAGATTTTCTTCTACATCAATCACAAACCACTCCTTGCCGTTAATAGTATATGTTGACAGAAAAATATTGTTTTGGAACCGATCATCATCAATTGCCTTAGAAGTTAACCGAAACCACTATACAATTAAAGTAGTACTTACCAACATAACTAGTAACAATATCTTCATCAATTGTCTCAAAATAAAAAATTATATCATTAGTAATTACAACATCCCCATCGTCACCCTCTTTGATATCAATAAAGAGGGCCTTTTTTTTTGTTTACTAGCTATAATAGAATTTTTTTTTTGGAAAGTGTTTTCTTTTACCTTTTCTATTTTTTTTTTTTTGGTAATATTGTGAGATTAATAAAATTGGATGCTAATTTTCCCGTCAAATGTGCACAACTCAATATTAGGAGATTAACTAGTCGATGACAATCGTGTGATGTACAATATATTCAAACAGTCATTTTCTTTTTAATAATACTCGCCTACACCTAAATTATTGCACCCAACAGTTAGATAGATGTAACTTACCTTTTGATTATTTACACTTTAAAAATTGAAAATTGAAAACTACCTCTATCCAACCATTAGGTGTACAGTGAAGAAAAAATCCTTTTTAGTTTAGGTTTTTGATGCATCAAGAGTGCGGGCTCTAACCTTTTTTATTTTTTGAGAAAAAAAAAAAGTTAAATGAAAGGGCTTATCACCACTGAAAATTCATAATTGATTGACTAACATTCCATGATATAGCATACTAAAGAGATTAAATGAAGCGGAAACAATCATGGTAATATAAAAGAAACTTGAACACATTTAGTGAAAATGAAGATCAATATAACTTACCAGATGTGACAGAAATGGCAGAAATAAGAGGACCATACACTCCTTTAGTAGGGATATCAGTTGTCCCTTTTCCGTTCCAATAAAAGCGTATCTCCAATGTATGGTTCGTTATAGTGGCATTAAAATTTTTTATTATTGCCTTACCAGCACCACCTGCTTCCTTTACGATATTGAAATCCTTATGCACAAGTTTTCTCTACAATAAATAATTAATCCAATGAATGGTAATAATATTAGAATGGTTCGTATTCAAGACAAAAGTAAGAATAATTTGTACAATGTCCATCAAGTAATTAACCACAATATTTAAGAAGAAAAAAATATAATTTTTCTATTGAGTGACCATAGTATATGTATATAAATATATTTAGTTACCTGAATGTAAATATTAAAGATGATCCTACCGAGGCTTTTATATGTTTTGTCATCAGTAAACATTATCTCTGCAAAATGGAGATTAACTGTGTAATTCCCATTTTCCATGCAAAAACCATAATAGGTCAATGAGATTGGAGAAATGCGTGCATCCATGTATAGCGTAGAATTGTTTGCATTTGCAATGAGTTGTGATCTGTTTGTCGACGCTATGTATGAATCTGTAGGATTGTCATCATCAAGGAAATGTCCAGTGCTACTAAATGCCCAATTACTTCCGCTCTGGTAGAATCTTGAAGGTCCACCTGTGTCTCCATCGCCTTCATACTCGTTTACTTTATTCCCTCCACAATTTATGTGAAAGGAGTAGAAATCTAGCATGAAAACGAATTTAAATTAAATAGATCGATCAGATATGGTAAAAGGATGTTTCATTCATAACAAACATATATGAATTAACTTACTTCTAGGACATTGGTAGCTTCTCAAGCATGAAACAGTTGCACTGCAATAATAATGCAAATTGATCGATATGAAGTCAGTCTCATATTTGAGAAATAATTCTAGGAAATATTCATGCATACACTTTAAGTCAAAATAATAAAATACTTACGATACATTTCCCTTTGATGAGCTTCCAAATAAGTTTCTACGAGTAGGAACAGAAGTAGGAATGTTTAGGTAAAAGCAGTAAGGGAAATGAGGATGTATGTAAGAGAGAGAGAAATAGAGCTGAGTTAGTTTATTACGTATCAAATTGTTGACATGAGCTTTGGTCGTTGAAGTTATTATATGAAAGATCACTGCACAACAAGCAATTTTTTTTTATAAGCGGAGATTTCATTAGTCCACAAGAAGTGGAAAAAAAAAAAACTACAAGATGGTCTTACACGCTTAGGCTACATCATCCTAACAGGAAAAAAACCTAATACATTCTAAAAATTCCATCGAAATACCTATAAATATCCATAGTATTATACCGAGAAGATGGAATTCTAGATGTATACACAAAAACAGCCTCGGAAATACATCGAAACAAAGTGTCCTCCATATTCAGAATTTTTGAATAAAAAATTCTTCGGTTTCTATTCTTTCATATCTCCCAAATTAAAAGTACCATAGAGAATTTCAAAGTTTGATGTGAGGGGAAGAGACTCGAACCGAATGCAAAAAATCAAAGAAAGTAGACAAAGTTCTCGGCATGACAAAAGGCACATTAATATATCTTGCGAGAAAACCATATCTAAATAGGCCAAGCATGACAACAATGCAATAACAAGTGGTCAATATTTTCATCACCAGAGAAGCAAGCCGAACACATGGTGAATTGATCAATTGAACATTTCGGGAAACCAATAAAGCAAGCGTTGGAGTACAGCCATAGCATGCAAGCGTTGGAGTATTAAAATAGTAATCGATTTAAATGTTCAACATGAGCAAACACTTTGCTGATCTTATATGTACTGTATTCCTCCGTATTTCTTTTTTTTTTTTTTTTGATAAGTTGTACTCCTCCGTTTTTTTTACTCTCTAAAAACAGAGGAGAATTTGTTCATATTTAAATGTCACTTTAGAATTCTAACGTAATTTTTTTCTTTTTTTTTTTTAAATTTTAACATTCATTTGAACATAGCATTTAATAATCATTTCAAGACAATCATTCATTTAATAAGAGTAAGAATAGTTTTTTGAACATTATTTCAATCATTTCCTTAGGTAAATTTATACCAATGATGTGTGAACTTTTTAAAATTTGATAATTTGGTTTATCAACTTTAAAGAGTAGTAAAATTGTGTTTCAATCTGCTAATAGTTTATAAAACAGTTTATATAACAAGTCAACAATAGGTAGAGGACCAAATCTTGAAAAATAAAATGTATTTTAATCCAAAAACTTATTAATTATCAAAAAATAATTTAGTTTGGCTCAAAAACTTATTTTCTTTTTTAAAAAAGTCCTTAGATTCATAAAAATTTTAAAATTTACATAGTATTTTGTTAAAATTTATATATATTATTAGGGATTTATAAATAATATAAATAAAATTAATTAAACCTCTTAAAATATTATTTTTATTTTAAAATTCACTAACTATATAAACTAGAAAAATAAATTTGACAATACTAACAAAAATTCATAACTCAAATAATTTTTATGAGTGTATAAAAATATTACAAATTTAATAATTTAATAAAAGACTAAATTTAATAATAATTAAACTAGAAAAATAATTTTTATGTTTATAATTTAAAAAGATTATATTTAATAAAATATTTTATGAATAATTTTATATAATTTTTTAAAGTTTATAAACTTTAAAATTTTGATAAATATATGATAAAACAAATTATACTTTTATAATTTTTATCTACCATGATAATTTATAATAAAATCTTAACAATATAATACGGAAGATATAATATATTTTCAATGAATAAATATTGATAAAGACCTATAAAAAATAATATTGATAAATTTTTAAGTTTATAAAATTTTTATAAATTTATTAAGTTCTAATAATTATGATAAATTTTTTAGTAAATATATTTTATCTTTTTTTTTAAATTGCTATTATCTTAACATTACAAACTTTTTATAATTTTATCAAATTTTATAATAATTTTATGAGTTAGATTGAATAATTTAATTTTTATTATTTTTATACACTCATAAAAATTATTTGAGTCATAATTTTTGTCAATATTTTAAGAAGTTTAATAAATTTAACAAAATACTATGAAAATTTTAAAATTTTTATGAATCTATGGACTTTTTTGAAAAGAAAAATAAGTTTTTGAACCAACTTAAATTATTTTTGGACGATTAATAAGTTTTTGGACTAAACTATATTTATTTTTCAAGATTTGGTCTCTTTAGCTGATGTTGACCTATTATATATACTATTTTGTAATTTATTAGCAAACTAAAATACCATTTTGTTATTTTTTAAAGTTGACATATCAGATTGTTAAATTTTAAAAAATTCACACACTATTGATATTAATTTACCATTTCTTTAATATGTGTATAACAATCTTAAAAGATGTGTAAAAACAGAGAGAGTATTTTGTAAAAGCAACCAACTGCTGTTTTTTTAAATATTCTGATCCGTGGTTTTACGCTTCTCCAAACAAATGCGATCCTAATATCACATGAAAGCACTCATAAAAGAAGTGTACATGTTATGCAAAGATAAAGGCAGGAAACGAGGATGAGTACTCACATGGTATTTTTGCTTGGTTCTAACATCCACGGGGGCACTTTTCCAGTCAGCTGATTTCCGGTTAAATATCTGAGAACAATTAATGATAGAATGGAATTGTAATTTAGCAATGTGGCAGATATAGTATTTACAACAACTAGACTATAAATTTTAAGAAAAAATGCATCATAAATGGCAATTTTGGTTTTGTGTTTCATAAATCCTGGTGACTTTCTAACATACCTATTGAGTAATCTTTTTTTTGGTAGGTGGTGAATCAACGGAGTATTTTAGGCATCGTTTTACAGTTGTCCAGACTAATATTTAGTAGAGAGAAGCCCCATCTCTCTCTCAATGGGGGTGAAGTTCGAACTTGAGACCTCTCTTAATTGGAGCTGCCTTGTACCAGTGACTTTACCGCTCGACCAACGGCTGTTGGTATTGAGTAATCTTTCATATAAAGAAATGGAAGGCACATATTTTTTGTTCAACTGTGTGCTTATAGTCCCTCTTAGTATCGTTGATTTCCTCCTCATCATTTCCATTCTTTTTGTAAATAAATCAATGAGGGGAATACATTTCTAACTTGCGATCGGTGGAATTTTCTCCTTACCATGGATGGAAAAAAAAATTAAAAGGAATATAAATACCCTAATTTTGTTTCAGACTTTCATACTCCCTGTCCTAAAATAATAGGTACTTTAACTAATATGTGATAAGGAAATCTTTTCACTTGATTTACTAACTCATTTTCTGTTGTATCTTATCAGTTAGTTATCTTGTTATCTTATCTTCTGTTCACTATACTGATTGTAACTTATCTTATCATGTAGAGCCTATAAGTATGTACTTACCACATATCAGTAAATGAGCTTTTCTTTGATC
>CANYLF013155057.1:0-10745 GCA_948193215.1 Bocquillonia castaneifolia
AAAAACGTTTTCCCAATGTACCCAAGAAACGGTTTTGACAAGAAAGACTCAATTTTTAATCAAAGAAACGAACTTTAGGAGAAAGACACAAACTTTAACCCAAAGAGACAACACGGAACACAAGAATCACTTCAAACAAAATCAATTCACTTCAAACCTACTTTGTACCTTACGGCCCTAATCAAATTCTCTTCATATCTTTTTTTTTTTTTAAACTTGCAAGGCTACGGACAGAATTGTTTAAGCCTTGATTCATTTTTTTTTTAAAGAACAATGCGCAAGACCCTAATGTGTAGAGGGTATGCGGCCAAGATACAAGCAAAACACACACACACAAGGCCTTGAGATAATGTGGACAGCCTTGGTTTGTACCCATAATTTTTTTTTTATATATACTTTAGCTGAAAGTTTCGGCCTCACACACACACAAAGGAAGTGCGGACAGCCTTTGAAGAAAATTAGAAAACAGCCTCAAAAACGAAAAGAAAACGAAGAAAATTTAACCAAACTCACAAACAAGGTTGCGGATTCAACAATTACAATCCCATAACTCACAGAAAGAGGTACAAGAAGAAGACAGACTCAGATCTGATAGAAAATAATAACAAAAAAACATTTGCAAGTTAGGCTCTGATACCAAATGATACGAACCTGAATTCGAAGGATACGTTCAAACCCTTATTGATGAAAGGAATAAACCGAATAGACAAGATCACGTCCCTATAGAACGCACCCTTGATGAAAGCCTAAATCTAGTAGAAAACACTAAATGTAAGCCTAAATCCAGTTGAAAACACATACGTAAGCCTAAATCTAGAAGAAAACACTAAATTTAAGACTAAATCCATTTGAAAACACTCGACGAAAGCCTAAATCTAGTAGAAAACATTAAGTGTAAGCCTAAATCCAATAGAAAACACTTACGTAAGCCTAAATCTAGTAGAAACACTTAATTTAAGACTAAATCCATTAGAAAACACTCGACGAAAGCCGAAATCTAGTTGAAAGCACTAAATAAAAGCATAAATCCAATAGAAAATTCTTACGTAAGTCTAAATCTAGTAGAAAAGACTAAATTTAAGCCTAAATCCAATAGAAAACACTTACTTAACCCTAAATCTAGTAGAAAAGACCAAATTTAAGCGTAAACTCAAAAGAAAACACTTACATAAGCCTAAATCTAGTAGAAACACTAAATTTAAGACTAAATCCATTAGAAAACACTAAATGTAAGCTTAAATCCAATAGAAAACACTTAGGTAAGCCTAAATCTAGAAGAAAGCACTTAATTTAAGACTAATTCTATCGAAAGCCTAAATCTAGTAGAAAACACTAAATTTAAGCCTACATCCAATAGAAAACACCTACGTAAGCCTAAATCAAGTAGAACCACAAAATTTACGACTAAATCCATTAGAAAACACTCAACGAAAGGCTAAATCTAGTAGAAAACACCAAATTTAAGCCTAAATCCAATAGAAAACACTTACGTAAGCCTAAATCTACTAGAAACACTAAATTTAAGACTAAATCCGTTAGAAAACACTCGACGAAAGCCTAAATCTAGTGGAAAACACTAAATGTAAGCTTAAATCCAATAGAAAACACTTACGTAAGCCTAAATTTATTAGAAAACACTAAATTTAATACTAAATCCATTAGAAAACACTCGACGAAAGCTTAAATCTAGTAGAAAGCACTAAATGTCAGCCTATATATAGTAGAAACAATGACATATTCCTAAATCTAGTTGAAAACACTAAATTTAATCCTAAATCCAGTAGAAAACACTCAACTTAGGCTTAAATCTCCTAGAAAAAACTAAATGTAAGCCTAAATCGAATAGAAAACACTCGACGAAAGCCTAAATCTAGTAGAAAACTCTAAATGTAAGCCTAAATCAAGTAGAAAACACATACGCATGCCTAAATCTAGAAGAAAACACTAAATTTAAGACTAAATCCACTAGAAAACACTCTACGAAAGCCTAAATCTAGTAGAAAACACTAAATATAGGCCTAAATCCAATAGAAAACACTTTCGTAAGCTTAAATCTAGTAAAAACACTAAATTTAATACAAAATCCATTAGAAAACACTCGACAAAAGCCTAAATCTCGTAGAAAACACTAAATTTAAGCCTAAGTAAAATAGAAAACACTTACGTAAGCCTAAATCTAGTAGAAACACTAAATTTAAGACTAAATCCATTAGAAAACACTTGCTGAAAGCCTAATTCTAGTAGAAAACAATAAATGTAAGCCTAAATCCAATAGAAAACACTTATGTAAGCCTAAATCGAGTAGAAAACACTAAATTTAAGCCTAAATCCAATAGAAAACACTTATGTAAGCCTAAATCCTGTAGAAACACTAAATTTAAGACTAACTCCACTAGAAAACACTCGACAAGAGGCTAAATCTAGTAGAAAACACTAAATGTAAGCCTAAATCCAATAGAAAACACATATGTAGGCCTAAATCTAGAAGAAAACACTAAATTTAAGACTAAATCCATTAGAAAACACTTGACTAACGAGTAAATCTAGTAGAAAACACTAAATTTAAGCCTAAATCTAATAGAAAACACTTAAGTAAGCCTAAATCTAATAGAAAACATTTAAGTAAGCCTAAATCTAGTAGAAACACTAAATTTAAGACTAAATCCATTAGAAAACACTCGACGAAAGCCTAAATCTAGTAGAAAACACTAAATGTAAGACTAAATCCAATAGAAAACACATACGTAGGCCTAAATCTTTAAGAAAACACTAAATTTTAGACTAAATCCATTAGCAAACACTCGACAAAAGCGTAAATTTAGTAGAAAACTCTAAATGTAAGCCTAAATCAAGTAGAAAACACTTACATAACTCTAAATGTAGTTGAACCCAAAAAATGCAAGCCTAAATCCAATTGAAAACACTCAACCTAAGCTTAAATCTGCTAGAAAACACTAAATGTAAGCCTAAATCAAATAGAAAACACTCGGTGAAAGCCTAAATCTAGTAAAAAACACTAAATGTAAGTCTAAATCTAGAAGAAAATGCTAAATTTAAGATTAAATCCATTAGAAAACGCTCGACGAAATCCTAAATCTAGTAGAAAACACTAAATTTAAGCCTAAATCCAATAAAAAAACTCTTACGTAAGACTAAATCTAGTAGAAAACTCTAAATTTAAGCCTAAATGCAATAGAAAACACTTACGTAAGCCTAAATCTAGTAGAAATGCCAAATTTAAGACTAAATCCATTAGAAACACTCGACGAAAGCCTAAATCTAGTAGAAAACACTAAATGAAAGCATAAATCCAATAGAAAATGCTTACGGAAGCCTAAATCTAGTAGAAAAGACTAAATTTATGCCTAAATCCAATAGAAAACACTTACGTAAGCCTAAATCTAGTATAAAAGACCAAATTTAAACCTAAATCCAATAGAAAACACTTACGTAGGCCTATATCTAGTAGAAACACTAAATTTAAGACTAAATCCATTAGAAAACGCTCGACGAAAGCCTAAATCTAGTAGAAAACACTAAATATAAGCCTAAATCTTGTAGAAAACACTTACATAACCCTAAATCTAGTAGAGCACAATAAATGTAATCCTAAATCCAACTGAAAACACTCAACCTAAGCTTCCTAGAATACACTAAATGTGAGCCTAAATCGAATAGAAAACACTCAATGAAACCTTAAATCTAGTAGAAAACACTAAATGTCAGCCTAAATCCAATAGAAAACACATACGTAAGCCTAAATCTAGTAGAAAACACTAAATGTAAGCAAAAATCCAATAGAAAATACTCAACTTAAGATTAAATCTCCTGGAAAACACTAAATGTAAGCCTAAATCGAATAGAAAACACTCGAGGTAAGCCTAAATCTAGTAGAAAACACTAAATGTAAGCCTAAATCCAGTAGAAAACACATACGTAAGTCTAAATCTAGAAGAAAACACTAAATTTAAGACTAAATCCACTTGAAAACATTTGACGAACGTCTAAATCTAGTAGAAAACACTAAAAGTAAGCCTAAATCTAATAGAAAACACTACGTAAGCCTAAATCTTGTAGAAATAGTAAATTTAAGACTAAATCCATTAGAAAACACTAAACGAAAGCCTAAATCTAGTAGAAAACACAAAATGAAAGCATAAATCCAATAGAAAATGCTTACGTAAGCCTAAATCTAGTAGAAAAGACTAAATTTAAGCCTAAATCCAATAGGAAACTCTTACGTAAGCCTAAATCTGGTAGAAAACACTAAATTTAAGCCTAAATCCACTAGAAAACACTCGACAAAAGCCTAAATCTAGTAGAAAACACTAAATGTAAGCCTAAATCCATTAGAAAACACATACGTAGGACTAAATCTAGAAGAAAACAATAAGTTTAAAACTAAATCCATTAGAAAACACTTGACGAAAGTGTAAATCTAGCAGAAAACACTAAATGTAAGCCTGAATCTAGTAGAAAACAATTACATAAGCCTAAATCTAGTAGAAAACAATAAATGTGGGCCAAAATCCAATAGAAAACACTCAACCTAAGCTTAAATCTCCTAGAAAATAGTAAATCTAAGCCTAAATCGAATAGAAAACACTCGATGAAAGCCTTAATATAGTAGAAAACACTAAATGTAAGTCTAAATACAGGAGAAAACACTTACGTAAGCCTAAATCTTGTCGAAAAAACTAAATTTAAGACTAAATTCACTAGAAAGCTCTCAACGAAAGCCCAAATCTAGTAGAAAACACTAAATTTAATCCTAATTTCAATGGAAAACACTTATGTTAGCCTAAATCCAGTAGAAACACTAAATTTAAGACTAAATCCACTAGAAAACACTCGACGAAAACGTAAATCTAGTAGAAAACACTAAATGTAAGCCTAAATCTAGTAGAAAACACTTACATAACCCGAAATCTAGTAGAACACCATAAATGTAAGCCTAAATCCAATTGAAAACACTCAACCTAAGCTTAAATCTCCTAGAATACACTAAATGTAAGCCTAAATCGAATAAAAACACTCAATGAAAGCCTAAATCTAGTAGAAAACACTAAATGTAAGCTTAAATCCAATTGAAAACGCATACGCAAGCCTAAATCTAGAAGTAAACACTGAATTTAAGACTAAATCCGTTTGAGAACACTCGATGAAAGCCTAAATCTAGTAGAAAACACTAAATGTAACTTAAATCCAATAGAAAACACTTACGTAAGCCTAAATCTAGTAGAAAACACTAAATTTAAGACTAAATCTACTAGAAAACACTCGATGAAAGCCTAAATCTAGTAGAAAACACTAAATGTAAGCCTAAATCCATTTGAAAACACATACGTAGGACTAAACCTAGAAGAAAACATTAAATTTAAGACTAAATCCATTAGAAAACACTCGATGAAAGCATAAATGTAGCAGAAAACACTAAATGTAAGCCTGAATCCAGTAGAAAACACTTACATAAGCCTAAATCTAGTAGAAAACAAAAAATTTAAGCCAAAATCAAATAGAAAACACTCAACCTAAGCTTAAAACTCCTAGAAAATAGTAAATCTAAGCCTAAATCGAATAGAAAACACTCAATGAAAGCCTAAATCTAGTAGAAAACAATAAATGTAGGCCTAAATCCAAAAAAAAAACACTTACGTAAGCCTAAATCATTTCGATAACAAAAAATTTAAGACTAAATCAACTAGAAAACACTCGACCAATGCCAAAATCATGCAAAAAGCACTAAGTTTAAGCCTAAATCCAATAGAAAACACTTATGTATGCCTAAATCCAGTAGAAACACTAAATTTAAGACTAAATCCACTAGAAAACACTCGACGAAAGCCTAAATCTAGTAGAAAACACTAAATGTAAGCCTAAATCCAATAGAAAACACATATGTCGGCCTAAATCTAGAAGGAAACACTAAATTCAGGACTAAATCAATTAGAAAACACTCGACGAAAGCCTAAATCTAGTAGAAAACACTAATTTTAAGCCTAAATCTAATAGAAAACACTTACGTAAGCCTAAATCTTGTAGAAACACTAAATATAGGACTAAATCCATTAGAAAACAGTCGACAAAAGCCTAAACCTAGTAGAAAACACTAAATGTAAGCCTAAATACAATGGAAAACACATACGTAGGCCTAAATCTAGAAGAAAACACTAATTTTGAGACTAAATCCATTAGAAAACACTCGATGAAAGCGTAAATCTAGTAGAAAACACTAAATGTAAGCCTAAATCTAGTAGAAAACACTTACATAACCCTAAATCTAATTGAAAACACTAATTGTAAGCCTAAATCTAATAGAAAACGCTTAAGTAAGCCTAAATCAAGTAGAAACACTAAATTTAAGACTAAATCCCTTAGAAAACACTCGATGAAAGCCTAAATCTAGTAGAAAATCCTAAATGTAAGACTAAATCCAATGGAAAACACATATGTAGGTCTAAATTAGAAGAAAACACTAAATTTAAGACTAAATCCATTAGAAAACACTCGACAAAAGCGTAAATCTAATAGAAAACACTAAATGTAAGCTTAAATTAAGTAGAAAACACTTACGTAACCCTAAATCTTGTAGAACACAAAAAATGTAAGCCTAAATCCAATTGAAAACACTCAACCTTAGCTTAAATCTTTTAGAAAACACTAAATGTAAGCCTAAATCGAATAGAAAACACTTGGCGAAAGCCTAAATCTAGTAAAAAACACTAAATGTAAGCCTAAATCTAGAAGAAAACATTAAATTTAAGACAAAATCCATTAGAAAACACTAAATGAAAGCCTAAATCTAGTAGAAAACACTAAATGTAAGCTTAAATCCAATAGAAAACACTTACATAAGCCTAAATCTAGTAGAAAACACTAAATTTAAGACTAAATCCATTAGAAAACACTCAACGAAAGCTTAAATCTAGTAGAAAACAATAAATGTAAGCCTAAATCCAATAGCAAACACATACGTAATACTAAATTTAGTAGAAAACACTAAATGTAAGCCTAAATCCAACAGAAAACACTCAACTTAAGCTTAAATCTCCTAGAAAACACTAAATGTAAGTCTAAATAGAATAGAAAACACTCGATGAAAGCCAAAATCTAGTAGAAAACACTAAATGTAAGCCTAAATCCAATACAAAACACATACGTAAGCCTAAATCTAGAAGAAGACACTAAATTTAAGACTAAATCCATTTGAAAACACTCGACGAAAGTCTAAATCTAGTAGAAAACACCAAATGTAAGCCTATATCCATGACAAAACACTTACGTCAGCATAAATCTAGTAGAAACACTAAATTTAAGACCAAATCCATTAGAAAACACTCGACGAAAGCCTAAATCTAGTAGAAAACACTAAATGAAAGCAATAGAAAATGCTTACGTAAGCCTAAATCTAGTAGAAAAGACTAAATTTAATCCTAAATCCAATAGAAAACACTTATGTAAGCCTAAATCTAGTAGAAAACACCAAATTTAAGCCTAAATCCAATAGAAAACTCTTACGTAAGCCTAAATCTAGTAGAAAACTCTAAATTTAAGACTAAATCGATGAGAAAACGCTCGATGAAAGCCTAAATCTACTAGAAAACACTAAATTTAAGCCTAATTCCAATAAAAAACTCTTACGTAAGCCTAAATCTAGTAGAAAACATTAAATTTAAGACTAAATCCACTAGAAAACACTCGATAATTGCCTAAATCTAGTACAAAACACTAAAAGTAAGCCTAAGTCCATTTGAAAGCAGTTACGTAAGCATAAATCTGTTAGCAAACACTAAATGTTTGCCTAAATCCAATAAAAAACACCTACGTAAGCCTAAATCTAGTAGAAAAAACTAAATTTAAGACTAAATCCATTAGAAAACACTCGATAAAAGCCTAGATCTAGTATAAAACACTAAATGTATGCCTGAATCCAATAGAAATCACTTTTGTAAGCCTAAATCTAGTAGAAAACACTAAATGTAAGGGTAAATCCAACAGAAAACACTAAATTTAAGATGAAATCCATTAAAAAAAACTCGATGAAAGCATCTATTTAGTAGAAAACACCAAATGTAATGCTAAATCCAATAGAAATAACTTATGTAAGCCTAAATCTAGTAGAAAACACTAAATTTAAGACTAAATCCACTAGAAAACACTCGGCAAAAGCATAAATCTAGTAGAAAACACTAAATGTAAGCCTAAATCCAATAGAAAACACTTACGTAAGCCTAAATCTAGTAGAAAACACTAAATTTAAGACTAAAGCCATTAGAAAACACTTGTTGAAAAGCTTAAATCTAGTAGAAAACACTAAATGTAAGCCTAAATCCAGTAGAAAATAATTACATAAGTCTAAATCTAGCATAAAACACTAAATGTATGCATGAATCCATTAGAAAACACTTTTGTAAGCCTAAATCTAGTAGAAAACACTAAATGTAAGTGTAAAATCAATAGAAAGCAATAAATTTAAGATGAAATCCATTTAAAAACACTCGACGAAAGCATAAAATTTAGTAGAAAACACTAAATGTATTCCTAAATCCAATAGAAATCACTTACGTAAGCCTAAATCTAGTAGAAAACACTAAATTTAAGACTAAATCCACTAGAAAACACTCGATGAAAGCCTAAATCTAGTAGAAAAAACTAAATGTAAGATTAAATCCAATAGAAAACACTTAGACGTAAGGCTAAATCTAGTAAAAACACTAAATTTAAGACTAAAGCCATTAGAAAACACTCGACGAAAGCCTAAATCTAGTAGAAAACACTAAATGTAAGCCTAATCGAGTAGAAAACACATACCTAAGCCTAAATCTAGAAGAAAACACTAAATTTAAGACTAAATCCATTAGAAAACACACGATGAATGCCTAAATCTTGTAGAAAACACTAAATTTAAGCCTAAATTCAATAGAAAACACTTACGTAAGCCTAAATCTAGTAGAAATACTAAATTTAAGACTATATTCATTAGAAAACACTCGATGAAAGCCTAAATCTAGTACAAAACAATAAATTTAAGCCTAAATCTAGTAGAAAACACTTACGTAAGCCTAAATCTAATAGAAACGCTAAATTTAAGACTAAATCCATTAGAAAACACTCGTCGAAAGCCTAATTCTAGTAGAAAACCCTAAATGTAAGCCTAAATCCAATAGAAAACACTTACGTAAGCCTAAATCTAGTAGAAAACACAAAATTTAAGACTAAATCCATTAGAAAACACTCGATGAAAGCGTAAATCTAGTAGAAAACACTAAATGTAAGCCTAAATCTAGTAGAAAACACTTACATAATCCTAAATCTAGTAGTAAACACTAAATGTAAGCCTAAATCCAATAGAAAACACTCAACCTAAGCTTAAATCTCCTAGAAAACACTAAATGTAAGCCTAAATCGAATAGAAAACACTCAAAAAAATGCTAAATCTAGTAGAAAACACTAAATGTAAGCCTAAATCTAATAGAAAACACTTATGTAAGCCTAAATCTTGTAGAAATCACTAAATTTAAGACTAAATCCACTAGAAAACACTCGATGAAAGCCCAAATCTAGTAGAAAACACTAAATTTAAGGCTAAATCCAATTGAAAACACTTACATAAGCCTAAATCTCATAGAAACACTAAATTTAAGACTAAATCCACTAGAAAACACTCGACGAAAGCCTAAATCTAGTAGAAAACACTAAATGTAAGCATAAATCCAATAGAAAACGCTTATGTAAGCCTAAATCTAGTACAAAAGACTAAATTCAAGCCTAAATCCAATAGAAAACACTTACGTAAGCTTAAATCTAGTTACCTCCTAATTTCTTTGGCTGAGGAGGACTTCCGGCGTGGATGCCACAACCACCCTGAACTACTCAGGGGACTCCTCCTACTCAACAACCACCTAGATTTCTAGTTCCCACTGCTAATCAAACTCCTCAACGTACTTTAACTCTTAGAACTCAATATCCTCAAACTCAAGGATATCCATCAATACCATCGGGAACTCCCCAGATCACCAGATCCACCGGTAACTTCCATGCCACTACTAGTTCCCCCAGTTCTAGTGAGACCTCTGGGAATAAATTTTAATATCCCTTATTTACCCCCTCCCCTTGTTTTCCAACCTTGCCCTACTTTCGTTCCAAATCAAGGAACTCTCATTCCCCGTTCTAATAATGATATTCCCCCTCCTTCAGGAGTATAAGATTAAACTAATTTCACCATACTTCAAGGGCACCGTGAGTATGTTCTCCAATATGTCCCACTAGGGGGACAATTTTGATGGCGGAAGGAAGGGAGTAGAGAATGACCTAGATAATGCATATTCTCATCCTACAAACAAAAGAGGAAAGTAGGGGAGTAGCATGATTAGCGCAGCTGATGTAGCCAGAATTTTGGATGAAGCATGTTAGAATTTTGATGACATAATCCAAGACATTAAAGGCTGGATAGAAACACAGGACAAACAACCTAAAAAGAAAGCCAAGAAGAAAGTGCAGAAAGTTGCCCCCTCTGTCTTGGAGATCAAGGAGAAAACACCCAAAAGGGGAGACGATCAATTAGAAAGAGTAATAGCCCAAAGGGTGGAACTTGAGGAAGACGAAAAAGAAAAAATAGAAAGACAGGTCAGGGAAGTCATTGGTAAGATGGGCATGCAATACTTCAACCCTGGGTTCAATTTAAAGAACGAGTCGCCCTTGGCTCAGCACATTCTGGATAAACCTCTACCCAAAGGGTTTAAGTT
>CANYLF013156559.1:0-11767 GCA_948193215.1 Bocquillonia castaneifolia
CAATCAGTGAAATTTGATTTATTTGTTTTACAAAATAATCTCATTTTCAAAAAGTGCAATTTGATCCATTTGCATTCAGATCATAAATTTTATCATATGCATTTCATATTCATTAAATTCATTAATAAACAATGAATTTCATTTGTGTGTAAGATGCCCATAAGTCATGTCATCACATTACAAATTTTAATTGACATATGTTGTGCATTCGTGAATTCATAAAGATCATCTTTGAATAGAAGTTGAAATTTGGACGTACATGATCATAATTCAACTTGACAGGGTGATCCTGAAAGGGCATCCACCATGTGCGTTTTACTGACGATTAAGGTCAAACCAACAGTTGCATGACTCTATTTGAACTTTGCATACGAAGATTGTAAGGTCAAACCCAATCCCTGACTAGTCTCTTTTAATTACACAAACTACTAAATTCTAGTTTGTGTAAATTCATATTCACATGAAAAATTAACTTCTTCCTCAATTTGATGATTTTATTCTCAATATTTAGTCAAATCATATTTTGAAATTCTTCAAACAATAAGGACAGTTTTTCCCTTCAATTTTTGATATCATCATTCCGAGTTAGCGGTTTCTTCCCTAACTCAATCAGCAATTTCTTCCCTAAAAATTACTTTTCTTCAAAGTTAGCGGTTTCTTCCCTAACTCAATCAGCGGTTTCTTCCTTGAAAATTACTTTTCTTCCGAGTTAGCGGTTTCTTCCCTAACTCAATCAGCGTTTCTTCCCTGAAAATTACTTTTCTTCAAAAATCAGTGGTTTCTTCCCTGAAAATTACTTTTCTTCAAAAATCAGTGGTTTTTTCCCTGAAAATTACTTTTCTTCAAAATCAGCGGTTTCTTCCCTAACTAAATCAGCGGTTTCTTCCCTGAGAGTTATTTTATTGGTGATTAGCGGTTTTTTCCCTAAATCCCAAAATTTGTTGATTTTCTAGTTAGGAATGTTATCCCTAACTTTTGTTTTGTCATCATTTTCCTTAAAAGTCTTCCCAAACTTAATCCAAGATTTATCCCCTACGTACTAGTCTTTTCTCTAATCGATTAGCGGTTGCTTCCCTAATCTCCCAACTTGTTAAATCGGTAATCGTAAAGCTGAGGCTGATTCATCAGGTTGATACCTCTTGTTGTTAAATCGGTACTCATAAAGCTGAGTCTGTTTCTCACAGGTCAATATGCCTAGTTGCCTAGTTGTTAAATCGGTACTCGTAAAGCCGAGCCTGATTCATCAGGTCGATACATCTTGTTGTTAAATCGGTACTCGTAAAGCCGAGCCTGTTTGTCACAAGTCGATATGTCTTGTTGTTAAATCGATATTCGTTATTGTTAAATTGGTACTCGTAAAGCCGAGCCTGTTTCTCACAGGTCGATACGTCTTGTTGTTAAATCGGTACGAGTAAAGCCGAGCCTGATTCATTAGGTCGATATGCCTAGTTGCCTAGTTGTTAAATTGGTACTCGTAAAGTCGAGCCTGATTCATCAGGTCGATACGTCTTGTTGTTAAATCGGTACTCGTAAAGCCAAGCTTGTTTCTCACAGGTCGATATGTCTTGTTCTTAAATCGGTACTCATAAAGTCGAGCCTGTTTCTCACAGGTTGATATGTCTTGTTGTTAAATCAGTACTCATAAAGCCGAGCCTAATTCATCAGGTCGATATGCCTAGTTGCCTAGTTGTTAAATCGGTACTCGTAAAGCCAAGGCTGATTCATCAGGTCGATACGTCTTGTTGTTAAATTGGTACGCGTAAAGCCGAGCCTGCTTCTCATAGGTCGATACGTCTTATTGTTAAATTGGGACTCGTAAAGCCGAGCCTGATTCATCAGGTCGATATGCCTAGTTACTTAGTTGTTAAATCGGTACCTGTAAAGCCGAGCCTGATTCATCAGGTCGATACGTCTAGCTGTTAAATCGGTACTCGTAAAGCAGAGCCTGATTCGTCAGGTCGATATGCCTAGTTGCCTAGTTGTTAAATCAGTACCCATAAAGCCGAGCCTGATTCATCAGGTTGATACGTCTAGCTGTTAAATCGGCACTCGTAAAGCTGAGCCTGATTCGTCAGGTCGATATGCCTAGTTGCCTAGTTGTTAAATCGGTACCCGTAAAGGCGAGCCTGATTCATCAGGTCGATACGTCTTGTTGTTAAATTGGTACTCATAAAGCCAAGCCTGATTCGTCAAGTCGATATGCCTAGTTGCCTAGTTGTTAAATTGGTATTCGTAAAGTCGAGCTTGATTCATCAGGTCGATACGTCTAGTTGTTAAATCGGTACTCATAAAGCCGAGCCTGCTTCTCATAGGTCGATACGTCTAGTTGTTAAATCGGTACACGTAAAGCCGAGCCTGTTTCTCATAGGTCGATACATCTTGTTGTTAAATCGGTACTCGTAAAGCCGAGCTTGTTTCTCACAGGTAGATACGTCTAGTTGCTAAATCAGCCTTCGTAAAGTTGAGCCTGATTCCCCAAGTCGAAACGCTTTCTACCTTTTTCAAAAATAAACAAAATTGATACTACTTAATTTATTATTACTTTTGCATCTTCGGCTTACATCTTTAAACCCATCCAAATAGTATCTATATTTTGCCCATTTCTTAAAAAGAAACATGCAAAAAGGGACAGCTGTAGATACCCAAATTTGTCCGGGTCCATTAAAATAATTATATATGTGTTTTTATTCGAGTGAATGATAAGAATCTGGAAATTAAAAGCATTCCCAAATACTTCTGTTTTCATTTTTGAAAAATTAAAATTAAAATCCAATTGTCTTTGTCTAAAAAAATAAAAATATATTTAAACATATATGTGATAAATAAGTTGGTTTTTATCTTTTGTAATTTACCCATTTTTATCTTTAAATTTTAATGGGTGGTAATAATTTCATAAAAAAATGTGGTGTTAAATGTAGAATAAAATATTGGATTTCAATGGTAATTTTCCAAGACTTATTGCAATTGTGACACTTAATGGTATTTTTGGGAGCATAACTTTCTTAATTCCTATTTTTTTTACTTGGATAAAATTTGTTTTATCTTGTTTTTATGTTTATTTTATTTTACTTGTTATTTTTAGCAAGTAAATTTTCATTTAAAATAAATAATAGACATTAAATACTCAATCGATGAATAATAGTATTTTATTAATATATTGTAAGAGTACATTTTTTATTACAATTAAATTTAATACAAACAAAAAAAATATAAAATATAAAATAATAAAAAATATATAGTAATAAAAAAATAAATGAGGCTAATTAGATTCAGACTACGTGTCCGAAAATACCCCCCATCTAGAAATTGCAAGCCCAGCAGATTACCAAATCAGGCCCAACAGGCCCAATTCCTTTTCTCTCAACCAGGCACGTGAATCACGACAAGGCATGGCCAAAATTAGATTTGGTGAAGGGATTTCAATCAAGTCAGCTTTATCAATCAAAGGACAGATTCTGCTTTATCAATCAAAAGGACATAGAGCAGGTAAGCTGCTCAAGTCCCATTTCACCACTATATAAAGGGCGGCAAGGAAGCAGAAAGAGGGGGGGAGAACGGCCAACCATCATAGGAGTAAGCGGAGGAAAAAAGGGAGAGGGGCGAGCAAAAACTAGAACAACTGGGGAAGTCATAGGAGTTCGCCCGAGGAAGAGAGAGACGCGAGCAAGCAAAAATTAAAACAACTAGGGAAGCCATAGGAGTTTGCCCGGTGAGGGAGAGATGCGAGCCAGCAACAAAAGAAGAAGCAGCACCAGCAACATAGTAATATTAATAGAAAAATTGTGGGGAACTAGCAGTAGTTCGCCAGAAATAAACAGTAAATCATCAGTAGAGAACAGCGGTAAATCATAAGACAACAACCAGGTAAGACAACAACCAGGTAAGTCTTTCTTAATTTTTCAATTAATTTTCATTTCTATTGCATGTTGCTATACTGATTTAAGCATGTACTGTGTGCATAATGGATTAAATATGACACTAGACGTCCTTAAACCTCACTAATGGATAATTTCATTAATTAAAATACACCTAGAAATAATTATGAGAGTAAGAATTAATGGAAAGATTTGTTTATTACTACTTTCTTAATTAAAGGTTCTAATTTAATAACATTTCTTCCCAAAACACAACAAAGTAAATTATATCTTATATGAAGCGATATAATTAAAAGAAAATTGAAATAACAAAAGTAAATTATATCTTTAAAAGATGCAATTGAAATAATAAAAATCAATGATAATCTTCCTTCAAAAGGGAATAATCGCCTTTTCTAAATGTCTTAAATTACAAACTCAGGTTCGCCCTTTTCCACCATTTCCTCAAATCTTTAGCTTGGGTTCGCCCCATCATTTCCTCAAATTTTTAGCTTGAGTTCGCCTCTTATTTTCCTCAAATCTTTCTCGAGTTCGGCATTTCATATTTTTCAAATCAGTTCACCACTAGAACTACGTGGACTTTGATCCCGTCAAACGGGTACGTAGGCCTTTAGAAGTTGATTTCTGAAGTCAAGTCCACCCTTTTCAAATTTTTTCAAAGCCTAGGCTAAGGTTCACCCAATCAATTTCTCAGAACATCAGCTAAGGTTTTCCCAATCAATTTCTCAGAGCCTCAGCTTAGATTCGCCTTTTCAATTATTTTTGTCAGAACCTCAGCTAAGGTTCACCCAATCAATTTCTCAGAACCTCAGCTAAGGTTCACCCAATCAATTTCTCAGAGCCTCAGCTCAGGTTCGCCTTTTCAATTATTTTTCTCAAAACCCTAAGCTTGGGTTGGCCAAATCAATTTCTCGGAACCTCAGCTAACGTTTGCCCAATCAATTTCTCAGAACCTCAGCTAAGGTTCACCCAATCAATTTCTCAGAACCTCACCTCAGGTTCGTCCAATCAATTTCTCAGAGCCCCAGCTCAGGTTCACCTTTTCAATTATTTTTCTCAAAACCCTAAGTTAGGGTTCGCCAAATCAATTTCTCAGAACCTCAGCTAAGGTTCACTCAATCTATTTCTCAGAGCCTCAGCTCAGGTTCGCCTTTTCAATTATTTTTCTCAAAACCCTAAGCAAGGGTTCGCCAAATCAGTTTCTCAGAACCTCAGCTAAGGTTCGCCCAATCAATTTCTCAGAGCCTCAGCTCAGGTCCGCCTCTTTTAAATTTTATTTTCAGAAATATCATCTTCAAAAATCATTTTCTTTACTTTTACAAGCCAAGTACAATTTCCAATTTTTATTTTCCAATTTCCCAGCTTTCCAATTTTTTTCCAATTTTTTCCAAATTTTCTAAAAATCATAACATAAAAATCAATTATTATTTTGGAGTCATTTTTTTCTTTTTTTTAAAAAAAAAATATTTATTCAAAAATAAAACAATGTATAAATAAATAATAAAAGTGTAAGCACAATTTAAGTACCAAGTTTGGGTGTTGTAGGGGTGCTATAACCTTCCCTAAACGTAACCGACCCTGAACCCACAAATTTGCAGACCAGTTAAAGTGTTCCAATTGCACTCAAAATGATTGGTGGCGACTCCTTTTCAAAGCGAAAAACCAATCCTCGTCGCTAACTTATTCGTTCCCAGGGAAAAACGGGGGAGCGACAGTCATTTTTTCCTACGTAGACATATAATGTAAAGTAATAAACATCAAGAAAATAATATGGCACTAGTAGGGAAGAATGATCGTCACTAGTATTGTTTCTAATCACTTTTATTTCTGCATTAGTTTCGCTTGATTGGTCCCTAATCAATTAAGTGCAATTTGCTGTATTTGGTGGGTTACTATTTATTTTAATTAAATAGGTCGAGTGGATTAATTCCTTATTTAATTACATGTAGAACATCCACGGATGGTTTCTAACTCATTTTTATGTATTTATTAATTAATATTTGCACATTAATTTATTATTGAATTACCCGGGAAGATTATGGCAGAAATATACAAACACCCTTAGTGAATGGAAGGGAGAAATGATTTTCTACCATTTTTATTGTACTGATTATTGGATTTAATTATTATAAGTTCGGTTAATTATTTATTAGGAAGTCTAGGTGATATTTATTGGATTAGGAATCTTACCGATCAATCTATTAGTTCCAGAGAGGATTAATGACCTACCTCGAAGCTTCGAATAGTCAGTCCACCATAGTTTCCTCTTGAAAAAACCAGACCTTGAAAGGTTTGGCCGGACCTCTAGTCTCGGCCCAGGCTAAAGTTGTAAATAAATTCAAGGTGTAGGACAATCCAGTTCATGGTTTGATGGTCCAGATGGATCATTAGAGATCCGGTTGAACCTGCAATATGAGGTTCAGTCACACTCTTTCTTGTATTATTATAGATTTCAACAGATAAAAAGTAAAAAATACAACTAAGGTCCTAAAACAGGTGTATAAATCCTTAAATGGTGGTAAAGGAAGCTTTTGGTGGTAGCCCAAGCTTTTAAAATGACACTTTGGTTCAAAGCTTGGGCAATAAGTCTCCAAACTCCAATTCGACTACTTCTACATCATCCTGACTTCACTTAGACCACATATTCATGAATAGAATATAAAGAAAAGTTCGTACGTGAAATAGAAAAAAGTTACAGTAAGCTAAGATGAAGAAAGTCTGAATGAAATGAGCTTATTTTGATGTATGGATGCATTGTGGATGGTAGGTTGCCTTCAGTTGATGAGTGTTACCACTTCGGGTAGAAGTAAGCTTCTGCATTGAAGAGAGTTTCCTCGTTCAGAAACTCAGTGAAATCTAGTTATAGAAAATAGAGTTTGAAAGCAAGTGTGTGTGTGCTTGGCCTCCTCTCTACCGATTGCCTCGCCCCTTTTTTGAATGAAAAAGGTAGGTTTTTATAGAGAGAAAATGAATCTTTCTCAGCAACTTGAGCAAGTTGCTTCATATGGTAGGTTATAGCATAGGTCGGTGTAGGTTATGGGACTTCATTACCTACAAATACATGTATCCTGTCCCAAAATCTGTCATTTCAGGGAGAAAATCCAGCCGAATCTTCAACATTTATTCAAAAAAATGAGTGAAGATCTATCCGGATCATTGTTTCAAAATCATTGGGCTTATTACAATGTAGGCCTAATCCAGAATTATGAAGATTCAGACGAATCATTGGAGATTCGTCCGGATCTCCAAAAGGCCAAAAATTTATTTTTGAAAACATTTTTCAATCCTTCAACTTATTTCTACGAGAAATGGGGTAACAAAGTGGTCCAAACTAGACCATATTCATCATCGGGCCCCCAAACCATTTCCATGTACCTACATCTAAAAATCAGGTGTTTACACATACATATATGTTTATATATTAATATAATAAGTATAGTTCATGTATGATGAATGTGTGTATCTACGATGATATTGTGTTGTGATGTGTTCTAGAGAGTGGATGTCCACGAGTCGAGCTACCTAGTGGGCGTCATTAGGCTGTGTGCACACAAGAGTTAGGTATAGTATACAGATTTGTATGGTACATGGCTGGGGTGGATCGGTGAGGAGTGTCTCTGTTGCAAGCCACCATATATCAATTAAGTGAGAAATCTTTGGTGTGGATCGGTGAAGGGTGTCTTGGTCGCCAAAGACGTTGAGAAATCTCTGAGCCGGATTAGTGAGGGGTGTCTCGGTCATCAAAGACGTTGAGTAATACATTATGGGATGGATCAGTGAGGGTGTCTCGGCCGCTAGAAGTATTACTGTTTAGATTAAGTGACTATTGGATTAAGAGAACTACATGATTATTTAGGAGTTAGAGTGTTATTAGTTGTTCCAGTTGAATCTTCCTCCTTTCTTTGAATTGTTTGATTCAGTTGCTTGTGTGTGTGTGTGTGTGTCTATATATATATATATATATATATATATATATATATATTGTATAACTGTATGCTTTAGGTTGCATTTAATAAATATGATATTGATTCACTTAGTGACATCAGACTCCCCTCAACCTTATTTTTCAGGACTCTCCTTCTCAGACCTCTTCTATCATACCTCTTCACCAATCTTCTTCCTCTTCAGTGTTACTATGTAGGTTTTAAACTATATGTATGAATTGTTGTTATAACTCTAGCACTGCTGTAGTAGCTTGTTTATCTAGGGCGATGGTATTTTTTATGTCGGATATGTATTCTTATGTTATCATGATGTTTGTTACCACTGTATGTGGTTATGCTATTCATGAACTGGATGTGAGTATATGATGGATATGTTTAGCCCTGAAAGGCTCCAGCTCATTATGTTGGTTATGTTATATATATATATATGTATATATGGATATTATGATTAGTGTTTATATGTGTATACATGCATGTGTTATCAAGTTGAGATATTATTCTTTCAAATCAGAATATATAATTCTGGCATGTTATGTTTGTTTAAGCCAGGTTAGGCTTGCTATGGGTTCCTGTAGCTACTCACTTTCCCATTCCCTAGCACCGTTCATGTACCTCTAGTTTGGGTCGTGACAGTAGTAGCAGCAGATGCAGCATCAGGTGCAGCTCACTTAAATGGACCAGCAAATGCTGACTGAGCTTATGAGGAGTGTGGTGCACGTGTTAGACCTACGGTACCGTGCTCATATTGATGTTCTAGCTGCCATGATTTGATCGACTGGTGTGTAGGTTCCATATTTGGTTTTCCCCGAGGTTGAGGTACCGCCGCCATAACCCTTCGTTTACACAGGTGCACCACATACTACACCATCTAGTGCACCGCCTGCTGGACCACCTATTGCACCTCCTGTAGCACCTTCATCGGCAAACCCTTCTGGAGCATAAGATTCGGCTACCTCTACATCACAGGCAGATCATTCAGCACCACCATCACCTTAGCTAGGTGGTTAGGTTCATATTCTTCACATAAAATACATTTTTGTTCATTTTTTTCATTAACAATACAGTTATGTTAACTTTCTTCATCAACAGTACAATTTTAGGTTTTCCATTTTCAGTTAGCTATAGTTTTTTTTTTAGTTTATTAATAATGTTAAGTCTTCCATTCTTGGGGCAATTTCCCATTTAATTAATTAATAAGGTCATTATTTCCTATAGAGGACATGATACGAACCAACAACAATAGATGGATAAATTTAGCTCACTTGAATATAAAAGATACGTTCAAACTCAACTTAGATTGAATTAACCTAATCAAAAGTGATAAACCCTCTATCTATTAAGAGATAGAAAGCAAACCAATATTTTTAATTTCGTTTAACCCTAAGATCTAACTTGATGTTTTCAATTAATTTTATGGAACTAGCAAGCTTAGCAATTAACCACTAAACCCTCTAGTTATAATTAGATGAATGCTCAAACAACCTATGAACTAACAAGTTAATAGATTATTTAAGGTAGATGTGAAACTAATCTAATCAACTTAGGTAAATTTCAAGAAATTAATAAGGAACACCTTAAAGACTTAAAAGGATTTACAAAGCAAAAAGTAGAGAAAATATTATTGAATAATTGATGTAAATTTCATACCCCCCCCATATGCTCTTTATATATAGAGCTTACAAAACACAAATCCAAGCCTAAAAGGATTAGGGTTGGCGACCAACCAAGCGTACTTGGCTTATAAGAAAAGCTAACAACAAATCCTAATGAAAATAGAATTCCTAAATAATAAGGAAAACTAGAAAATAAGATATAACATAATTCCTATCTAGATAAGGATATGTCTTAATCAAATTAGGAAAGAAATAAGACACATCTAGATAACTCTATCCACTTTGTCTTAAACCAAGACAAGACTTGTCCTAAGCCAAGACAAAGCTTGTCCTAAAACAAACATGTCCAAATGCCACATGTCCTAGGTCAATGTGTTGACTTGTTGACCTTTGACCATTGACTTTGTTGACCTTTAACCATTGACTTTGACTTTGACTTTGACTTTGTCAAGCTTGCATTTTTAAGCTTCTTTAAATGCAAGCATTGTAACCATCTTTGCATCAATGTCATCTCCATTTGCTCCATAGTCAATCTTGCCACAAATTAGTTCCACAAAGCTTAGTAATGCATCTTTGAACCTCTTTGTTTATGAACGAGTCATTCGCCTATCATAAGCCAAAACATCCTCGCCATTCCTTAGCTTGGTCGTCCACTTAGCTCCATTTGCAATAGTTTGCACGGCACTTGCATTCTTGGTTACATCAGGACAAAGAATTTTAAAGTGATAAATCACCTAGAAAATAATATGGCATCGGTAAAGGATGAATGATCATCTCTAATATAGTTTCTAGTCGATTTTATTTCACCACATTTAGTCCACTTGATTAGCCCTGATTGATTGAGTGTTGTTTGCTATATTTGGTGGATTTCTATCTATTTTAATAATATTTAGCGAGTGGATTATTTCCTTATTTATTTACATGCAAAACATCCACAGTCGATTTCTAATATTATTTTACATTATTTTAAATATTATTATTTGCACATTTATTTATTTATTTATTTATTACCAAGATAATAAAATGGCAGTAATAGAAATACACCCTCAAAGAAAGGAAAGGAGAAATGCTTTTATACCACTTTTAATATACTAATTTACAGGGTTTATTCATTAAGAAGTGTATTCGATTATTTCATCATTTATTCTACATGATTTAACATAAAAATAAAAAGGGTTAGGAAACCTTACCGATCAACTGATCAGTTCATTGGAGATGGGCCGATCGGTTGATCTCGAAGCTTTAATTAACTGATGTCTGTGGGTCCCATCTTCATGCATGCCGTCTCTTTAATGAACCGGACCGAACCATTGATGGAGGTTCGATCGGTTCTTTGACAATTCCCAGGCCCAAAACTTTTAAAAATGCAAAGCTGGTACCACAAATCAATCTACCGATGTGAATTTTCAATTAACCGATCCATTGACTAATCATTCGATCGGGCATGTATTATGGGGATCCGAAGTTGAAAACCTTGATGTCAACCTGTTTATTACAAATTTAAACAAACTAAAGGTACAAAATAACAAATAAACACCTAAAAGAGCTACATGGACCCTAAAATGGCTAAAAGGATGGGTTTATGATATAACCAAAGTCATAGAGTCAGAATCACATTTTGACTCATGACTTGTGATATAATTCTCCGAACTTCAATTCGTTGGTTCCAGCATCACCTCCTTATCACCAGAAAGACATACATATAATCAGAAAATAAAATGGAGTTAGTTCATGAGATAGTAAAAATTACAGTAACTTAATAAATAAATTGACTGCAGAAACCAAGAGGGGGGGTGAATTGGTGCGGAATTAGAAGTTAAAAAAAGATTCAAGGATGGATTAGTGAAGAAAAGAAGAACACAAAAGATTTATAGTGGTTCAGACCCAACTTGTCCTACATCCACTCTCCCAAATACACAATTTGGGTTTCCACTATCCACGAAGGATAACAAGGACATTTACATGGCTATCTCCAACCTTTACAATGAGTTTTACCCAAGGCTAACTCACAAACCCTAGTGTTTCCAAGAGGCTAATACCAAACCTTTACAATGAAGATTTCAATAGGCTATCTTCAAACTTTACAAAGAGAATTCTAAGGCTCTCTCCAAACCTAACCCTAGTGTTTCCCAACTCACAAAGAATTGACACTAATTAATGGTTCACTCAACCCAAGCAACAAATGCTCTAAAGTTCTAGCTACCCATAACCAAACAACCAAATAGGTTACAAATGATTAAGAAAAAACTTTACAATAGTTTGGCTATCAAAGAATTAATGGTCTTACTTGAAGAACATTTATGATGAGTATTTATAGCCAAAATACCCAAAACTA
>CANYLF013156654.1:0-14364 GCA_948193215.1 Bocquillonia castaneifolia
GGAAACACTAGGGTCTATGAGTTAGCCTTGGGTAAAACTCATTGTACAGGTTTGGTGTTAGCCTCTTGGAAACACTAAGGTTTGTGAGTTAGCCTTGGGTAAAACTCATTGTAAAGGTTGGAGATAGCCTTGTAAATCTCCTTATTATCTTTGGTGGATAGTGGAACCCCAAATTGTGTATTTGGGAGAGTGGATGTAGGACAAGTTAGGTCCGAACCACTATAAATCTTTTGTGTTCTTCTTTTCTTCCCTAATCCATTATTGAATCATTTTTAATTTCTAATTCCGCACCAATTCACTCCCCCTCTTGGTTTTTACAATGATTTTAGGAGTTGTTTTGATTTTCTAGCTGTTATGTTAGTGGCTAAAGTTTAGCTAATTAGTTTCTATTATTTCTCATTTTTTGTTGCAACTTTATCTATTTAAGCACTTACTTCAGTTAATAAAATTAATGAAGTATTCTACCTCAAGAAGAATTCTTTTGTTTTGTTTTCTTATTAATGTTTAAAAACCAACAAGCTTAAAGAGAAGGTATCCTCAAATTCAAAGGATTCCCTATGGTATCTCATCCTCGTTTAGATCTTATTTAAAATCATTTATTAATTATCTTGTTGAAATTATATTTTTTTAATTATATATATTGTTATCTTATAATTTTATGTGTTTATATTATATGAAAATCATATAAATTTTAAAACATACATAATTGATTCTATGAAGTCGAGTATGAGTATGAGGATAGTTCTTATTGGCACCTTAGAGGAGAAAAAAAGATGGCAGAAAATTAAACACACCAAGGCTTTTTTTAGAGCTTATTCTACTCACTAAATACACACTTCATAAGCCTATTTATAGGCACATAAAACACTATTACAACAGTCATAAATTTGAAATTTAAACACATAACTTTGGAGCCTAAACTACTAATTACTGACACTTCCATAATTTCAACACTTCAAACAATAATTTTTAATTATTCTAGCATAAGGACACTAACTTTTAACACTCTTCCTAGTAGAAACATCCTTCATCTTGAGCTTCAATCCTCCACGGCTTCAAACAATTTTCAAGTTTCTTTTCTTGATAGAATCTCTTCACCAATAAGATAAACTCCTCCTTACTACAAACTCTCTTCCTTCATGAGAGCATTTCAAGGATTCATTTTACAGTTTATAGACATACACATGTCCCTCCATCTTCAAACAATTTTTTCTTCTTCTTTTATTGTTCAAACATAAACAGAATATGTCAATTCTTGGCTTTTCAACAACATTTCAGTAGTTTATGGATGTTCAACAGGTCCCTTGAGCAACTAGACATCAGGTTGTAGACTTGGAGGTCTCATAAATAATTATCATTTTTTTTAACAACAAGAACACAAGTTTCACCAGCAATTTCATAGCTTATCAATCATCAAGACAAAATCAGTTTAAGGACTTGCACAAGTCCCTTAAATCACACCCCATTGCTAATGCAGACACAATTATCTTGAAAACTTCCAATGAAATTTTTATCACCCAAAAAATTGAATTTGGAGACTCACATTTGCAACTACTTGCAGGTTTCAAACACTATTTCTTTTGTAGTTTATAGACTCATGGGTCTCTTCATTTTATGTTGCATCAAACTCACACTTTGAGTACAACTAAAATGGGCATTTTTTATTTTCAATTTTAGGACATGAAAAGTCCTTCAAGAATCAAATCTAAAGACTTACAAACATGAAGCCTTTTCTTTTCTTTTGCAGAAAACATAGTTTATCAGTTCACAAACTCATGAGACCTCAAACTTCATCTTCAACTAAAACCATGAACAAACAGAACTTGATTTTAAAACAACTTTATCACAACATTCCAGCAACTTTTACAAGGTTTTGGACATTCCCATGCCCAACAACAAATGCTTTTTGCTGTTTAACGACATGCTTGTTCCTTCAAATATTATTATTGATTTAAAACATTGAATTTTTTTTAACACGGACAACATATCAACCTTGACTTTGGAGAAAATCATTTTCATACGGACAAACTTAACATAACATAGCTGAAACATTTGTAACATGAAAGAGGGAAGACAAAAAAAAATTGATCAACTTCATCTAAGAAAACAAAAAGCTTCTTTCACATTAAAAGCATAAACTTAAAAATTTCACAAAACAGAGTTACAAAAACAGTAGAAATGGTTTCTCTCTCTCTATTTTTTTTTCTTGTTCATTTTGAAGTATTAGTGGTGAAACATCACTAGTTTTCTCTAAAAAACACAGCTCGTAAGATCTAAGGGCTCTAATACCACTATTGGCACCTTAGAGGAGATAGAAAATGGCAAAAAATTAAACACATAAAGGCTCTCTTTGAAGCTGATTCTACTAACTAAATAACACACTTTACAATCCTATTTATAGCCACATAAAATATTGTTACAACAATCATAAATTAAACACAACTTTGGAGCCTAAACCACTAGTTACTGACACTTCCATAATTATAACACTTCAAACAATAATTTTTAATTATTCTAACAAAATGACACTAGCTCTGACACTTCTCATCTTTGGAGAAATTTTTTTTTTCATCTCCCTACCATTATCATTTCCAACAATCTGTTTGGATTGTGGGTAAGGAAGGAGAAAAGAAAGTAAGAAAGAGGGAAATAGCAATGTCCATTCCTAGAAAGAAAAAATTTTAAAATAAGGAATCGTTTGGTTAGCTTAAAAATGATGAGAATCAGAATGAGAATGAATAATTTCCATTCTTGGTGTTTGGTTGAGCTAAATTGGAGGAATGGAAATGGATAACCCTTTTAATGAGAATCACCCATTCCATCCTACCTTCTAGGGAATGGATTTTCATTCTCATGGGAATCACACTCCATTATTATTTGTTTAAATTAATAAAAATTTACATATAATATTTATATTTTACAAATGAAAACAGATACAATAATAAAAATTAAATATTTTAATATTATAAATAATTAAAAAATATTATTATTAAAGTCTTATTCCCTTTCATATTGTTAACCAAATAATTTATTAATGTTTCCATTTCATTTCTCATTTTCCATTCCTCCTCATTCCCATTTCTATTTCTATTCTGATTCCTGAATTCAAACAAAAACGATATGGAAGGATGCACCTTAATCATCGTACCAATAAAAGGTTTTTTTTTCCTTCTAGCCCAATTTGGACTGTAAGGAGGAAGCAAAATGTAAGATTTTTTATTTACGAATTTTAACTTTCATTATATTTTATAATATCAAAATGGCCACTGATAAAAAAAAATAATATCTAAATTGTCTTTGTAATTAGATGCCAACTAGCATGTTTATTTTTATTCTCCTCCCACATAATACTTCATTATTTATTTATTTTTTTGCTCTTTTCTTGATGATGTATATCAGTATATCCATTCAACTTTATTTTTTTAAAAGAAATTCTTTAATTTTAATTTAATAAATCTAAGATTATTTTTGTTACTTTAATATGTAAACTTCCTTTACCTTATATTGATTCCTTCCTTTACCTTACACCGATTCCAAACTAAAATACATATATTACCTGCATTTATCTTACTCTTCTCCCAAACAAAGTATAAGATATTCCCACATTTCCTTTCCTTTCCTATCTTTTACCCTCCACCTCATCCATCCAAACGTGAAGTATTTCGTCTATATCGCTCATTCTGGTGTGATTAACACAAATTCATCAGTCTTTCGCTATGCTGTTGCAAATAAGCTTTTTATTAAGATTGTCAAGTTCTTTTATTTGATCTTTCCCATGCGGATATATAAGGATATCTGCATCTCTCATATTCTTAAATATGGAATGGAGCCCACGATTCAACTCTTATAGCAAGTGAGTTGGTAGAGCAAGAAAATCGAAGAGTTTAGTATATTCTGCATGTACGTACCTTGAAACCATTATGGATGCTCTCATCTTTTAAGAGTGTGATTTATTAATTTCATTAAAGCAATTGGTAACAACTTTATGCAAACAAGAGCAGACTCAGTAAATGATGTAACATCACTACAAGTAAGAAGGAAAACACACTCTCCCTCAACATCTACATCTTTATAATGAAAAATAACTTTGCTTGCACTGTTGTACAGCACCACCACAAGTGGAAGTATTGGCGTGAAAATTAAGCAACAGTAGTATGCAGGTAAAACTCGGCAAGCAAAATTCCTCATTTTAAGTCTCATTATACACTCATCTACAAGTAAGTAAACAACACAACAATCGTTTTGCTTTTATTTCAGTTTCAATTTTTCATTCTTCCTAAACTAATGCAATTAAAAACAACAAAAATACCTATTTCCTTCTAGGAACTCGCAAAAAAAGAAAAACAAAAACAAAAAAAATCTGTATGGACACTCATGGCATACCAAATTTGGACAAAGTTGATTGGAACAACGAACAGAATTCCTGAGATGTACTCCGATCATCTGCTTTAATGTTTATCTGGGCTTTAGCCGATGATGTGTTAATTTTACACTCTACAAGGTAAATAGATGATTCCTCTGCTTTTTGAGCAAAGAAGAAAAACTTGAAATTGGGTGATTGACCACCTGACGCAATGCATTGAATGGAATGGGTTTGCATGTGACGGAGGAGGGCTTGAGGTGTTGTCAATGCTGCAGCTCCTTGAGGACTTAGAGAAAGCTCCTGCGACAGATATCATGTGTGGACTATTAGCAAATTATAACATAAGTCTAGCAGCACAGTACAGCGGTAAATGCAGAATTCAGCATATGCTGGACACATCCGTAGGATATTTTCACATCCTACTCGCCACCTCACAAGTTCCAAACTAGCTATTAAGTAAATAAAGAGAGGAAGAGACAAAATGAAATTGTAATTTATGAGGAAAATCCATGCTCCCATTTAATAAAAAATGAACCTCGGTGAAAAGTGAGCACAGCACACACATACATGATGTATGATTAGCCCTTTTCTTTTCCCTTCCAAGTAATAAGACAGATGTATAGAAGAAACAAAACAAACATTTCCTCATGCAATGTCATAATTGTAAATAAACCTGTGAAACAGATGATGGAAGTTGGCGCCATTTTTGCTGAAAAGTCGCCGGATCAAGGACAGCTCTGGAATTAAGTTTCAAAGGAGGAGGTGCTGCTGGTAGACCCAGGCCAAGTAAATCATCAATTACAAAGCTAGTCTGAGGAGATTGTACTGGTACAGAAAGGTTTGGAATCAACGATTCTGCTTGTGCTTGTGGAGCAGGAACCGACACTGATGTGGCATCAAATAAAGGAGCACTATACGCTGAACCATTGGTACCAGCACCTCTACTTTCTTCCTTCTCTGAAGTACTCAGAAGCAGATCCTTGTCATTTTCCTCAACTCTAGTTGCTGGTACAACCTCATTGGCAGATTCTGCCCCAATCGATAAATTGCCGAGCTCATCTGAAAACTCAAACGCTCCTCGGTGTTCTTTATCAGTGAACATGTAAGATGGCTGCAAGAATTTGTAAAAATCAGTTGCTTCAAACCCTGACCTTCAAAAAGATTTTCCTACTAATGAAGATTGGAATATTTTGATAGGAACTGCAGGCAAGCCAGTTGTACTTATGGACATGAAGAAGCTCCATTACAGCCAAATACATTTAGGCACTTGTTGAAAGGATTTAAACAGTGTAAATGCAAAAAGCATGAAAATTGGAAACATTCATAAGACTGTTGATAGCATGTCAGTACTTTTTCAAAAGATGATATTATCATCATAATAGAGAAACAAGGTTTTGTTTATACAGTCACATCATGATGTTCAGAGAAAGTTTATGGTCTTATTGATTATTCCAAAAGCCACTAGCACACAATTGCAATGTCACTGGCATGATTAGTGCAAATTCAACCTAACCCTGCTGCCTGTATCAGTGTATCTCCTTTGAACTTGGTTTCTATCCTTTTTCTTTCGCATTGCAAATTTACACATTTTGAATCAGAAAAATTTGAGCAACTGAAATACCTTCTGGTACACAACAGAGAGGCTGTTGAATTCATCAAAAATACGATCTTTGATTTCACTGCTCTGAGTATTGGCAAACACAGAAACAGCTTGCTTTGGAGGATTCACAACACGTTCGGCAGTTGACACATTATATTGCAGTAGCCTGTAGTAGAACAAGGCCCTATCATGAACGTCCTGCAAGCATCTGAAAGGTTAACAGTGCATTCTCACACAAATCATTTTACAACTTAGCATACAGCCTATCAAATTCAAATTCAATTTTATCAGAAGAACTGGCAGAGAACGTGATTATAAAAATCAATCCATACCTGGTGGAAATCAGCAAGTCCTGCAGCCAGTGCAGCTCCTAATGCTTTCTGAGTCTCAGGTGGTCTCTTGAAAAAGCATTTCATCACTGCTGTGAGGAGATGTAAACGAACCTGTACAGATAGTTTGTCATTCATTCAATACATGATACGTCTAAAAAATCCAAAAGGCTGAGAAAAATCCAATTACAAACATAGGTAATAGAAAATTTAAATGACGCATAGAAACAAGATAGCCATTTTTGCTTTTTCATTATAAACATTTTCTAGTCTTTGAAGAGCAGAGAAGTCAAGAGCTGCTAGAAAGATGGCCAAAGATGCATCTAAGGATAAGGAATAAAGAATATATCCTAATCAACCAAGGGAACACTAAATGACTGTTAGAGAAACAGGAAGTCAACTTACCTCAGCAGAATGCTCTTCATCCCAATTCTCAATTAAACTTTCAAGAATATAAGGAGCATCACTCATGTCTTGCGAATACTCCCCTAACATCCATATAAGAGCAGCTTTAGCCTTGGGTTCTTGAACATTTTTGCTGCTGATATTGCCAACAACTGCAATGCAATCGTGACTCCACTGAGGGTATTTCCTCAGTAGATCTTTAACAAGAACCTGCATAAAAGAACTTTGGTCTTGTCAGTTCTGTAAAACAGCTCTAGTAATTATTTGTTTACAGGATGCATGGCTTAACACAAGTAGTAGTATGTACAGGCTTAAGAGTGAACATTTGCATGCAAAAATATATCATTACTTACCAAAGCTTCAGCAGTAACATAGTCCTTTTCCATCTCTAGAAACTGAAGAAGCCTATCAACAATCGCATTCACATCATACTGCTGCAGTGCTATTTTTCCAACAGCCCGAATTGACTCTCTAGCGATGGGAATATCAACATTTGCAGCATACTCACATAATTCTGTCACTGAAATTGACTCAAGAACACAAATTATCAGTCATAATAAAAGAAAGAAACAGAAATGCACTCGCACCAACTTCGCACTTAGAAGCCTTAAAAATGATACCAAGATACTGTTTGGCTCACCAATTTCATATGTATTGCTCTCATTTGCAACTGCAGTCAACATTTCAAGCTTTAACTTTTTGACATATGATGGCTCATTGTACTGGCAGTAGAAGTGTTTGTAGTCTAAGCAAAATATGTAGGGTGCACGCATCACCAAGAGATGTAGGTGACTTAGAACTGCATAAGATTGTTCAGGACTTCCAGAACTGACTAGGGTAAGCAGAGGAGCTTTTATACGTTCATATACCTGGCCAACAACAATTTTTCACTTGTGAAACACTGATCTTAGAATATTACAGAAGAAAAAACTTGCTCCTTCTGAAAAGATCCAAGGGGTCTGACATTCGGGTAATGACAATGTTCCCTACCCCTTACATAGGTCTGATTATAATAAAAGATGAAATGGGATTATAGATTTTTTTCCCATAAAGGCATCCTGCCACTTTCTATTGCTCCCTGAAGCTCAAAGTGCTAGGAAAGTTTCTTAAAATGGGAATGCTCCGTAAAGGAAGCATATGAAGGAAACACAGAGAAACCCCAAAAAGCCATCTTTTTGTTTAAAACACTATCATGGCTACTGAAGATGACAATCCTAGAGCTGAAGTTGAACATCGCAAATCACATTCTACACAGAGTTTCTCATTATTAACAAGGAGGACTTGTTAGGAATCCTATCTTAAAGAAAGAAATAACCATCCAGCTCCTATTCTGTTTGTTAATCAATAATCCACAATATATTTTAAGTACGCACCTCCTGATGCACATCAGCCATGGACAACGTCAACTGTAGAAAAATTTTGATGGTTGCAAGGACAACAGCACCATTTGCATGCTGAAGTCTATCTTCAAGGAGATTCATGATGTCAAATATTTCATTACTGTCTGAGGGTACATATCTAGCAACCAATTCGAGCACAAGACACTGTGCCCATTCGCTAAATTCCTTGATCCTGCAAATTAAAATCATGTCAGTAAGCCAAAAACTGGCTGTCATTGAGCAGGAAGATAACCATAGATGTCTAATGTGACATTAAGACCACACAAATAGACAAAAGGTCTTCTAAGACTTACAGAGGATCAACAAATCTGCTGATTATAGAGTTACCAATACAACTTTTCTCGTTAGCACATTTGTGTTCAAGCTTGAACTAAATATGCTCAACTCTAAGTCCTCTGTTATTTGCATTGACTTGTCGTGCAACTAGTCAATCTTTTCCCCTCTTGAAAGAAGGGATACTTCATATAGCAAAACAAAAGAACAGAATGCAGAAGGAAAGAAACCGATTCAAGCCACACAGGCAATCATGTATGCAACCAGGATAATGTATTTGTACGTGGCATAAGGACAGCCAAGCAATATGAAGAGCTACTGTAGCAGCTATATTAATGCGACTAAGATATGATGGGAACAAGGAATAAACGATTTCTACTTAAAAAACAACTATGAACTACCTTTATTCATTCTCAATTAACTGTTCTTGAATCATACAGAGTGACGGGTCTAGCACAACCAATTAGATTGTCAAGTCTCTTGTTTCATCAATATATTATAGTACCCAAAATTGTGTCTAAGCATAGAACATGACATACCGATTCAAAAAGTTGAAAATAATGGCTTTACTAAGTAAATTTTCTTTCTCCTTTAAGGCGTCCTCAGAGGTATTTGCTTCAGCGGTCCAAATTTCTTGCACAGCATATAAACAATTTGCAACAACCTGTAAAAACCAAAAACACAAAACCCATAAACAAAAAAAAAATTTGCATCCAACTAAACCAAACAGAAACACAAAAACAGTATTTTTCACCTGAGTATCACTATCGCGAAGCATCAGCTGCTTAAGCATAGCTGGAAAGTCAGCATCAATACAAGTAGAAGCAGAGATATGATACAATTTAAGAACACCCATAACAGCAACCATTCTAACATAGCTATTATTATCCTTCAAACCAGAACCTAAAGGGCCAACCAAATACTCAACCAAATTGGCAACCCGCAAAGAAGACAAACTGCGCAAGGCAAGTCCTCTGATCATAGGATCCTCATCTTTACAATCTCTTTGAAGAAAATTGATAGTTAGTAGAGCTAAATCAGGGTTTCCCTTAGCATAATTGCCCACATAAAGATAACACATTTTCTTCAAAACGATGTCGGATGTAGCTGAACACATCACCATCTCACCAAATAAGGATGACACATCTACTCCTATTGTCATATAAGATATCACTTTCTTGAAAATTTCTCTCTTGGAATCGTCTACTCCCGGTAATCGGCTTCCTGCAAGTTGCCGCAGCTGTGTTTTGAGATCGGTAACTTCGCTTTTCCTGCAGTAATTTTGGGGATTTTTAGATTGCTAGGGTTTTGAGATTGCAATTTTAAAAAATTAGGGTTTTTAGAGGAATACTTACCCCGAGGGTTGTGACGGTGACGGAGATCGGTGAGACTGTGCCGGAGGAGCCATTGTGGATTTGTTGTGAGTAATGCAGTGTCGTATTGAGTGAGATCTAAACAAGAATTAACATGGTCTCTGTGTGTTTTATTAGAAAATAGAAATGGAAGAGAGGGTGACGACAAAAGGCGTCGTTAGTTTGTAGACGAGATGATGATTACATGTCTACTGCTCATTGGTCAGCAGTTTAGCTTTTGCAAAATGCGAAAAATGTGGTGAAAGTAGCGTTACCTTCGACTTAAGTGTGTGTGTTTTAACCAGATTTATTACTTAAATTAAAATTTACATTAAAATTTACAGCACTTATTTATATTAAATTATGTTTAATAATTCAATTTAATGTCAACTAATTTAATCAGTTAAGTCAAAAATCACTTAAAATAATAAGTCAAAACTTTTGACTTAAAATTTCTACTGAAAATTATCAATAGTTGTTATTCAATTTTTTTTTACTAAACTAGTTTATATAAACTTATATTATCATTAATAAGTCAGAAACTCTTTTTTTTACATTTATACCCTTTATTTGACTTATAATTTTATTGATTTTTATACCCTTATATATGGTTATAATTAGTTTTTCAAATTACTTATAATTTAAATTGTGTATTTTTAATGATTATAATTAAAAAACAAAATTTTAAAGTTAGTTAATGAAAAAATCAATATTTTCAATGATTAAAGTTATCAAACAGATTATTGAATTTAACACTTAAAATTTTCAGCACTTATCATATTCAGCACTTAAAATTCAGTGCTTAATTTTTCAGCACTTAATTTTCAGTTTTATCAAATACTGGTTTAATTGTGTTTTATTTTCGAGTTCAAATAAAAATGTTTTATTTGTAGATTTTTTTAAGTTAACTTAGAAATATTTAAATTTGATTATAATGTTTGAAAAAACCATCCTTGATATCAGTCAAACTGAAAATTAAGTGTTAAAAAATTAAATACTAAACTTTAAGTGTCAAATATGATAAATGTAATTTTAAGTGTTGTAATCAATGAAATTTTTAATCTTTTCATTACATGTCTTACAAATTTTAAATTATATTTTAAATTTATAATTATTAAAATACACAATTAATTTTAACCATATATAAGTGTATGATAGTTAAAAATGTGATAAATAATCTATTTTATTAATGATTAGTTAAGTATATTATAAGCCAAGCCAACCACTTATAGCTTTTTAACTTACCATTTTAGTTGGTTTTTGATTTAATCCATTGAGTTAAAGCTAATATTAAGTTATGTTATTAAATATGATTTAAAATAAATAAGTGTTAAAATTTTTAATTTAATTAATAAATCAAGTTATCAAACACCCCTAGATTATGATAAACTTCAACCCGAATTAATCATTAAAATAAATAGAAATAAGGAGCACAGTTAGAGAAAAAAGGTAAAGTTAATGTTATGATTTAAAGACGGAAATCGATGAATACTAAAAGCATTACATGTAGAATTCTAAAAAAGTTCTTCGTTTTCTTTTTGGAGAGTGAATTTTGTCAATAATTAATTGTTGCTTTAGGATTTCAAAAAAGATTATCATTTATTCTAATCTTATCTTTAGTTTATATTTAATATTTAATTAATGAAGGTATAAGAGTGCATCGGAAATTTACTTAAAACAAGAATTCATCTAAAAACTATGTTTAGTCAATCTACAGGGTTATATATAATAGTATTTCAAGTATTAAACAAGATATTTTCTTATAATATATGCACCAACCTTAAAAGAACAAGAAAGTGAAGGAAGTAGTCTGGCAATTGTATATTTATTTATACTCAATGATGAAAATGTCACAAATTTTCAAGCTTTTTGTAACGCCTCACATTTATAAATTATTTATATATTCTTAGTATGCTTACTAAAAATATTTACTTTATCATATAATAAATTTCTATATAAAAATATTATAATACAATTTAATTGATTGCTACTCTTTAATAAAATAAAATTTAAAATAATATTAATAACAATAAAAATACTTTTTTCTAAGATCGCTGGAGTCTAGCCATATGGAGCTATACCAAATCTAGCCTTTTCTTCCTATTTGATTTTCCTGCAACACTTGATTATTGAGGAAAATAATGAGCTTGTTACTCAGTGAGAAAATAAGCGTATCTATAAATAAATATAATCAACTTAATTTTCAAAGTCTTTTTCTTAGACTTTCTTGTTTACTGACATAATTTATTAGTTTATATCAAGTTTATCAATCTCGTTTCGGAGGCCTCTTCGGTTTTCTTATTGGAACAGAATATCTCGATACCGGACTGTTTAGGCGTTCCGTTTCGGACTTTTTATTTATAATTACATTATATGTGTGTGTGTGTACATACATACACACACACACACGAAAATGTAATTATAAATAATAAATTTTGTGTAATATGGCTAATGCATTTCATAAAAAACTAATGCATAAATTAATATTTCTGAAAATATTAATATTTTCAAACAATATCCTACATTAAAAATTAAGTATATAAGTTTCAAATCATATCCAAATATATTCAATTGCAAATGATAAGTTATCTAATAGATTTTTAAGAACAACAAAATTTGAATTCACTTAAAATAACAATAATCAAATTAAAATTTTAATATTTAATATTTCTTATTTCATTTTTATATTTATTTTGATTTTTCATTTATTTTTTTATTTTTCATCTAGGCTGTCTCGGTTGTCTCGGCCGAGATAAATTGAGGCAAAATCAAAGATCTTTTATTATGTATCTCGTTCTGTTTTTTAGACCGAAACGAGATACGGCCGAGATGGAACGAAATTGACAACTATGGTTTAAATTAATTTTTCATAATATATAAATACACTCAGCATAGTAAATAAATTTGCATCACATGACAAGTTCATAACTTCAATCAATATCTATATCACATGCAGTTATCAAATATAAATCTCTATAACTCTCATCCTTTTTATTTTAATTATCTAATTATATACTACATCACCTTCAATAACAATGTCACATTATACTTTTAGCAAATTAATCTCAACATTTCAATCATTACAAAATAATGCATGAATTAAAATTTTGTTCGCAATTCGAATCATCGGTGTGATTTTCGATGAAGGATCAATGACATGGCATATGGAAAGTTGCCACATATATCATGCCAGTTGTTGGAAAATAATTTGTTATTTTATTTTAATAGTTAAATGAGAAATTGATTTTATTATTAAAGAATCATAACTATTGACTTAAGTTATGTTTTTTGGTATTTTCTCTGAACAAGTTTAATAAAAATGAAAAATATCCTTTTCATCATTTTCTTATATCTTTAAAATATAGCGTGTTAAGAGAGTGAACATGAACATTGTTTGATTCGATATTCTTGTAAATTGGAGTGCTATGTTTACAAGAAGAAATCGTTTTATCTTATGAGACAATTGTTAATTTGTTACTAACCTTAAGCACCGGTGGGGAGCAAATTTGTCTTTAAAAAATAGAGTCAAACTTTAGCCTCAATTCAATCTCAGTTTTTTTCGTATTTACTTCTTTAACATTTGATTTTATGGTTGTTTGAATATAAAAAGATTTTATTTGATTGGTGTGATGAATATTATCTATTGTTTTGTTTATTGTTCACATGTGGTTCAAAGCCAAAAGCCACTTTACCTTTTGCAATTTATTCTTAGGGGCTGTTTGATATGCTTGAAAATGAGGGGGGGAATCGGAATGGGAATGGATGATTCCCATTCTTGATGTTTGGTTGAGATAAATTGATGGGGGAATGGGAATGGGATAACCCCCTCAATAGGAATCGCCCATTCCTCCATATCCCATAGGGAATGGATTTTTCATTCCCATAGTAATCAAGCTAAATCATTATTAATTGCTTAAATTAATGAAAATTTACATGTAATATTTATGTTTTACAAATGAAACATATAAAATAATAAAAATTAAAATATTTTAATATTATAAATAATTAAAAATATTATTAAAATTTTCATTCTCTTTCATACTCTTTAGTTAACCAAAAAACTCATCAAAATTTTCATTTCATTTCCCATTCTGATTCCGATTCTGATTTCCGGATTCAAACCAAATGGCCCTTTAAAGTTAATCTATTTCAAATTTTCATTTATGTGGGGATTGTTGGAAAATAAATTACCATTTTATTTTAATAATTAAATGGGAGATTGATTTTATTATTAAAGAATCATAACTTTTGGTTAAAAGAGTATTTTCTCTATATAAATACAAATTCAAGAACAAGTCTAATAAGAATGCATTTCCTTTTCATCATTTTATTATTTCTTAAAAATATAGTGTGTCAGGAGAGTAAATATTGTTTAATTTGTTTGTTCTTGTAATTTAAAGTGACACATTTAAAAGAAGAAATCGTTGTATTTTGAAAGACAATTGTTATCTATAACATGTATAAAAGTGAGAACGGGGGGAGGGGCAGGTAAATTAACCCCCTTTCCCTTCGCTATTTAGTTTATTAAAAGGTTTTAATAAATGTTTAAATGATCATTTAATAATTATGTTAATTAATTAATAACAAATATGAAATTCCTTAATCAACTAGAATTAGGATATATTTATTTATCATTAAAAAA
>CANYLF013157414.1:0-19289 GCA_948193215.1 Bocquillonia castaneifolia
TTTAATAATCATGTCACATTATAACTTTTAAATTATAATAAGCATATCAAGTGTGACATTCTTAATAGAAATATCATAGTATAACAATCATCATTAAAATCAAGTACAATATTAATACTACACATATATTTATATACATCACAAGTAACATACCATATATCTATAAACATATGTATATATGGATACATATGTATAGATATATACATATGTATCCATATATATATATGTATATATCTATACGTATATATGGATACATATGTATAGATATATACATATGTATATATGGATACATATGTATAGATATATCTACATACATATATGTATCTACATACATATGTATCTATACATATGTATAGATATGTGTATATATCTATACATATGTATAGACATATGTATAGATATATCTATACATATACATACACATACATACATATATCTATACATACATACATACATACATATATACATACATACATACATACATGTATGTATGTATATATGTATATGCTTATTTTCTAATTGAGCATTAAACTCATTATTTTTCTCAATAATCCAGTGTTGCAGGAAAATCAAATAGGAAGAGAAGACTAATTTGGTGGAGCTCCATGTGGCTAGACTTGATCTTAGGGAAAAAGATTTTTTGTTATTATTAATATTATTTTAAATTTTATTTATCAAAGAGTAATAATAAATTAAATTTTTTTATGAAAGTTTGTTACATGATAAATTCAATATTTAGTGAGTATACACTAAGTATAAATAAAAATGGATTTATAAAGGTGAGACATTACAGTCAAAGTCAGAAGAGGACCATTGACCAGAGCCAACCAGATCCAGTTCAACCCTAATTTGTCTGGTTCAAGAGCTAAAAATTCACAAAAGTTATAGAAGTGAACCGGACCTAGGTCCGGATCCCCTTGAACCAACAGCTACGAAGCGAAGAAATACGAATGGACCGTCAACCAGACCGGTCCAAACACGCTGAATCCGATTTTTGGTTGGTTTCTTAGGGTTTTGGGCGGTACTACATATACTACTTAATATACTCATAACCGTATTTTTTGCATTATTTCTTTTACTTAGAATACACTTAGAAAACTTAGAAAACTTAGAAAACTCCATTAATCATTGATTCAAGGTTGGTTTGCAAAGACTTGGAGAGATTCGAAGCTTGTTATTCATCTTTTCAAGACTAAGTTTATCTTCCTTTGATTCTATTCATCTTTAATTATGTTAATGCTTGTTTTTATTATTTGTTTATTATTATTAGTTATGATTAGGAACTAAATCTCCCACTAGAGGGATGGATGTAATCTAGTAGGGGTAATTTGATTATCAATGCATGAATTACTATTATAATAATAGTTTTCATGTTTTTATTCATTTTATTCAATTTCTAAAAGCTTTATTACATATTTCTTGATTGGCCACCTAAATGTATGTTTCTTCGGTTTTATAATTTAATTGATAGATTAGTATAAATCGGATTTAGGAATTGAGCTTGTTTATTGTTAATACAGATATGGCAATTAACTTAAAGTTGATTTAAAGATTTGTTTAATGGGTTCAATTGATTTATTGAATTGCATTGATAGATTAGCAATGTTAGTTCGATGGGATATGTTATTCTATTGCTTTATTTTATCGTTAATTTAGTTTTTAAATAATTTCAAAATCAACTAAAGGTTATTCGTTTTATTTTAATTGTTTAAGTGTTTGAACTTAATCAAAATTTAGTTTAAAACCGATTGTCCTTATGGATTCGACCTCGTACTTTCCAAGTTATTACCACAATCAATCTATACACTTGTGGAAAGTTGTCAATAAGCATCTTGAACCATAAAAAGTGGATCCTACTTCATAATGCTTCAACCAGCTTTAAAGAAAAAAACCATGGTTTTAAAACCTCACCCAACCCTACCAGTTCAACCAGTACAACAGAGAACTGGTCTTGAGGTCAGGTCTGTTAGATTCTGAAACCCGTTTAATAATAAAATTGGCAAAACCCATTGAACCGTTCGGTTTAACCTTGACTTGGTAAGCATGGTCATGGTTCACCAGTTCAAGTGGGTGGGTTTCATTTAATTACTTACATTGTAAAAGAAAAGGACTCTTCCTTTTCCTAAAAGCTTGATGGCAAACGAATAGTCATCAATTCAAATATTAGTATCATCTCTCATTAATTTTTTTAAGGAATTTCTCATTAATTTTTAAAAGTGTTATCTTTATTATTTTCTTTTCAAAATTAAAATTAATATTCTGAAACTAAGAACTTGAATCGACTTCTTTTCCTTTTCTTTTATACTTCAGATATATAATTTATTATATTACTCGGGTTTGTGGATTTTAAACTATTAGTACTTTTTGAGAAGAAAACATTTGGTTATTAATTCATGAACAACATAAGAGTTGAATATATATGCATTCATAAATTACTGATAACATTGATTTATGATTTTCAAGTTGGAACAAATTATATTTCTGTCCTTTTCCGCTTATCAATTTTTTATTTGAAAAAAATTCCAATGATATTAGTTAAATTATTCTATTGTATAAATGATGGGAAAAAGTAATTTTTTTTTTCATTTTGCTTGTATAGGTTGGATGCCAAGAATAGTAATGATGTGGAAGAGTGTTATTTGGAATCATTCGATAATGCAGACACTAGAATGATGCAGCTCCATTTATATTAAGAGATGAAGAAGCATGATGTAATATTTATGCCCACTTAAAAGAATGATGCAATATTTATGGATTTTTAATTTATATTGTTATTTTTTATTTAAAAACATAAAAACTTATTATATTAGGTTATATTTGATTAAAAATGACACTTATGTATTTAGTTTAATTTAATCATTGTTATATTTTAATTATCATGTATATTTTTATTTGCACCTAATTTTGACAGCTCGAATGACAAGTTCTAAGGGTAAAATTGAAAGGTTAATTACTTGAAAGTCTCAAGAATACTAGACCTGTTATCATTGGCTTGTAAACTAATGGTTCTGTTGTTACCATTGTGATAGCTTTTATCGAGTATGAACAGTACTGAGAATGAGAAAACGTTTAGTTACAAATATCAACATCTTAGAAGCGATTTTGGGTCAAGGAAAAGTGATTTTGGCTCAGATGACCGGTTCCTCTGATAAAAATTAGAATATAACTAGTCAAAAGTTCAAAGAATACAAAACCCTCACTAAACCTGTTGTCATTGGCTTGCAAGGTGCTGGTTCTGGTGGAACCTTTTTTCTCGGTCTTATGAAGTGAATTAGTATATTCGAGAATGGAATAAGAAGTTGAGCTACCAAATGAATCATTTTCTCTATAAAAGCTGAGGAACCAACACAAGTACTTTATGGTTATAGAGGTACCTCCGAAGATCTAGCAAGAAAAGGGGAAGAGGGATGAGTAATGGGCAAAAGAAATGGGTACAATAGCCATGAAAGTCGAGATGATAAACTTTCACGCTAACTGAAACCCAGAAAGGAGGAATTGGGCTTTAGGACTTCATTTAAGCTCTATTAGCATTGTGGGAATCATATTTACATGAAACCAAGAAACACAGAGTTAAGGAAAATTAGTTTGGCAAAGAAAAACGAGTGGCCGAGAAAAAGAAAGTTTGTGCAGTATTGGGTAATGGCTATGGTTCTAGCTGTTTCTAGGGAAGAATCGCCACCGAAATGAGGGGAACTCTGATAAAAATGGAAAGGGAACTTTGTAGATCCTTTACTATTGTGACAATTATGCATTAGGGACTCTATAAGTGTGTAATAGTGGAGAATCAACTTGACAAGGAAGTTAAATGGCCGAGAAAAATGGTAACGTGCAGTAATGGGTGACGGTTACAAGTTCTAACAGTTTTTAGGGAAGAACTGCCATCAAGAGGGGAAGAACTGCCATTATAAACAGAAGAATTCAACATCATGTAGAGGGCCAGCACCAATCAATCAACAAACAGCCCAAATTAGTCCCAATTATTAGCTTGGAAACTCAATTAGTTTAGTTTACAGCTTTTTGTTAATCATTTACATTTCATGTCTTGTTATTTACTTTCAAGCTTAATAAACACTTTCTTTAACCTTCAATTACTCAAGTTCCTTAGCAATTTAACACATTCAACTTTAAATTCTAGTAGTTCCTTAACTTAATTCGTATTTTCATAATTTAGTGGTACCTAACTTTCAACATCTAGTTCTTGCAATTCATAATCATCAGTTCCTAGCCCATTCTATTTTTTAATAGTTCACCAGTTCTATAACACTATCCCAACTTCAATCCTTTGACATAGATTGGGGTACTTTTGTAATGGATCCAAGCCCATAAACCATTTGATTAAGTCAAGTAAATTGGTTGAAAGACCTACACTCTATGGCACACCTAAGCTAACAACGGGGGTAGTGCAGGGATTGTCATGAAAAATAAACAATTTTTAATCATTAATATTACTTTTTAATATTTAATTATACATCTATATGTTTAATAATATATTAATAATGTCTATATACATATATTTGTGTGTTTTTTAAAATTACCATTTCAACTACGGTTGAACCTCTAACTCTTAACCAGTTAATGTTTTCGAGTCAATGACTGGACCAGTATTTAAAACCTTGGAAAAATTGTTGAAGCCATTTACTTCAGGAGCTTTATCATACCCAATAGAGAAAAAGGCATGTTTAAACTCTATCTTAGAAACTAGTTGCATCAAACAAGAAGCATCATCTGTAAAAAGGCAAACACTAAAAGTTAAGACTCTGAACTCAATATGCTACCTTGAAGTCAAAGGAGTCCCCATAATACTTTGGAAATATTGGGTGAATGTCTCATGAATGGCTTCATCATCTTGAACAACTTGATTATCAGCAAAGATTACATGAAAAATAACATTTTGAACTATCATCTTCCAGATTGAATTGAAAAGGCACTTAGTGTTAACATCACCAAGTTGTACCCAATTAATTATAGACTTTTCTCTGTAGAAACTCTCCTCTTGAGCTATTAAGTTCCTTAAGTGCAGCATCATTGCCATCTCTTATAGTAATAACCAGTCACTGAAAGGGTCAGATTGTAATTGGATTTAGAGTTGTTGAACTTTCTCCCTTGGCAATTGGATTTTTTATGAAATATCAAAATATACACTTCTATTAAGACTCTACAATCTTTTTTTTTCTTTTAATTTTGGTCTGATTCTGACAAATACGATAGGCTGCATGATCTCTATCAAGTTTACACCACTCAAAAGTAAAGATCTTAGAAAATTGTGGATGAGAAAACCAAAAGTTGAAGAACTTAAATCCCTTCTTTCTATAAGCCTGCAACTGAACAAATTTAACAAGCACAGGATAGTGGTCTAATGACATAGGAGGTAGAATTTTAATTATGGCACCATAATGCAGTAAATATATTATTAATCAGAGCCCTATCTAATTTTCTCCAAATCATATCATATTCTAACTGGTTATTACTCCAGGTGAAAAATAATCTAGAGCTTTTAAGTTCAATCAAATCAACTTTATGAATAAAATCAATCATCTTTATATTGTGATTACATTCTAAATTACTTCCCCTAACTCTCTCATGGTCTTTAATTATTGGATCGAAGTCCCCTTGAAGCAACCAAGGAGAATCACAATAATTAATAAAATCACTCAAATGTTCCCACAATTCCTTCCTATCTTGTAGTTGATCTAACCCATAAGCAACATTCCAAATGAAATGTTTATTTTGTAAGGTAATACAACAAGTAATATATTGTTTATGAATAAAAATAATAGAAATAACTATTGCATTATTATTATAGAGTAGCTAAATTCTACCTAACTCTGAACAAGAATGATCAGTGAAATAACTCAAATCAGGCAAGTGCAACTTATCCCAAATCAAATTTCTATTAGTAGCATTAACCTTTGATTCCGAGATCCTAGGAACAACAAGCTTATATTTTCTAAGTGAAGATCAAACCTCTACATGTTTCAGAAGGTCATCAAATCCTTGAATATTCTAGCTCATAATCATTTGCCTCTATCCAAAGGCTTGGAAGTAGGAGTGGGCAAAAAATCTGAAAACCATAATATCGAACTAAACTAAACCAATTTTAAAAATTCGGTTCGATTTTAAAAATTTTGGTTCAATTTAAGTACTTCCAAATTAAAATTTGAATATTTCAGTTCAGTTCAATTTTGAAAATTGAAAAGTCAAATTAATCGAATCGAAGTATGTTACTGCTGCACATACAGACACACACACACATACTTAATAGGCTATATCACTAATACCATAACATAAAGGAGTCCAGTTTCATAAATAAGCCAAAACTATACTATTCCAATTTAATTTGTAAAATAATAACATGTGTGTACAAGTGCCAATTGCTAAATAAAACATAAACCTAAACCTAAAGGAAAATTTTCTCACATTTCTCTAACTCTTATGTGGCACTATTGTTCTTTCTTTCTTTCTTTCTTTCTTTTTGAAAATCATTGTTACTATAGGGTTCTTTCAAATGGAAAGAATAACCAAATAATAAAAACCCATCATTCCACAAATACCATCATCATCTTTACGAAACCTTCTATATAAATCTCATCATCTTTACAAAATCTTTTAGATAAATCAAAAGCTTCTCTATGTGGATCTGGCTTAGAGTTTGACACTCTAATTCTGGTCTTCAAATTTAGATTTTCTCTATTTCGATTTTTTTTCCTCTACACAAATATATTGATCTAAATCACTTTTCACTTCTCCATATCTGTTATTCGGTAATGTAAGAAATCTCAATAATACTCTCCTTTATTTTTTTCATTTTTGTTTCCTTTTATTTTAATCTTCAATAGATTAGAACTGAAAATATTTCTAATTATGCATTTTTTAAGCTTTTATTTTTCGTTATCTCTTTATTATGACATTTGGTGATCTTTTACATGTCTAATGATGATTTTCCTTTAACCTACAAACCAATACTCTCTTATCCATCTTATTGGGTGAGTCCTAAAAACTTTGTGATGTATTTTTGTTTATGGTACTTCCTTTTAGCTTTTTCCTTCTTCTTTAAGCCTCGAGCTCTACTTCGAGTACTAATACCTGAGCTTATAGCTCATAATTGGTTTTACTTCACCAGAAAGAACTCTCACCCTCCATTTTTTAACCTGTATGAATTATAAAGTCATAATATCGTAATAGGCTTCTTAAGATTGATTTAATGTCTAAACTAAAGCGGTACTTACAACGCACCATAAGGTTTATTATGCATTAATTTTTATTATGTTGTTACACCATTTTTATTATTGTTTTCCACATTAATAATTTTAGTTATTCTTTTCATATGTTAAGCATTTGAGGAGAAGAAGTATTTTTATCATGGCTGCATTTTTAATAATAACTAATTATGCACTGGCATGTTATTAATCACGTTATTTGCATCATAATTATATGTAATGCATTGCATAATATTATATGGTAGAAGAATATTTTTGTGTAAATTGGGGTTTATAGGGGTTTGGTTTGATTGAAGGCTTAATTGTAAGAATAGTTGGAGGAGTTAATTGTAATAGAAATAAGAACGAAAGGTTAAATGGGAAGTAGTAATTTATTTGAGGGTTGCATGTGAGAGGAAAGTTGGGTGTACATGTAGCATTAGAAGAGAATATTAAGTGGCAAATAATAATAAGAATAATAATAACAACAACAACAACACCACCACCACAACCACCTTTGGGCTTTGGTTAGGGAAGAGAATCAATGTTAGAGTTATTCAAGCTTATAAGTAAGGTAATTAAAAAATTATAAGATTAAATAAGGTAAGTACTTCTCTTCTGTAGTAGTTTAATTAAATTAGGGTTCATGTAGGATTTGGGAAAAACTTGATATGAAGATATAATACTATAATTAAGAAGCGATTTAGCATGAATTATGTGTAAATCTATAGGAATCTTATCATTTGATGTTGATTACATGAATGGTGAGAAAATTGCATGTTGTTGATTTTTGACTTGTGTAGAACAACCTTTGTATTTTGAGCATAATGTGAGTTATACATGACCAAATTGACCGAATTTGGTGTCTATGGAAACTTTAAGATGCTCTTTATATTCCTACCAAATTTCATACAAAAATTCATTCGTCTAGTTGATCATTTTAGAGCAAACTTTTTATTACTCTGCTGAGAAGAGTAATTGGAGCAACTATACCTAAATTATCATAAATTTTTGTATATAAATGATTTTGAAGCGATTCTTGTTGCTACGAATTCTAAATGGATAGAGGTATGATTCTAGAAAAGATGAGATTTTTATCAGTTGTCTATAATTTCTGGTGTAACTTTAAAGTCAGTACATGTATGCCCTCTACATAAACATGCAAGCTGTCATGTTATTATTCATCTCTTGCCATATTAAATCAAGCATAGGTGTTCATTTGGTGAACTTAGATATTTTAGATAAATATATGCCTTGTTATTGATTTGATTATGGGAATATGTGTGTCTAAGGGCAAAGGGAGTTGTGGGGAATAAGCAATAAGACTACTTTGTGATTCTATATGTTTTTAGTAAGTATTTAATAGACTAAACTTTATGTATATTGAGTAAAAATTGCTATGTTTATTAAAATGATATGTTCTTAGTTGATTAAGTTGATAATTGTTATGCTTTTGGCTTGTTGAGTCGATAATTGATAAATTGATACTGGTGAAATTGTGAATTGGTGGAGATATTGGTTGAATTGAGACGTTGTGAATTAATTGTGATGTGTTGTGAGGTGAACTGGTTGTGATTGTGATTGTGATTTGGGGAAAGGATGACTTTTAGGTTTGATATGTGTGTGATCGGGAAAGCTGAGCTGGACGGATAGCTATCCGTGTGTGTAAGATCGCGAGACTGAGTCGGGCAGATAGTCACGTTGGTTGGCCACCAAAATATGTGAATTATTTGAAGAAATGTAAGGTTGAGTCATCCGACCCTAATTTGATGAGAATTGTTGTGAATTGAGTTTGGTTAATTAATTGGTTAAGATGTTGCCTTAGTTGAGTTTGAATTTGATTGTGAATTAATTGAATGTTTTATGTGCTAAATATATGCTATGGTAATTTTAGCTAAATATACTATTGTTTAGTGAAATAAATGCTTATTGAGTCGCCAACTCATCTCTTGGTAATTTTTCCCAGGTCAATGCTGTAGTTGATAGCCTAGCTAAGCATTTTTTTTTTCATTTTGCATCAACTAGCATTGTCAAGTGGGCCAGAGGAGTTATCACGAGCATAAGAGACATTTTGGGAACTTGTGTGTAATTATATGATGTAAGAACTTTGGTTTTATATTTCAAAGCATGTGATGTTAGCTAAGTTGGTAATTGTATGTTGAAGTCTTGTTTATATTTATAAAGTTGAATGTTGATATGGTTTAATGCAATTTGGCAAGTTACTATTCATTTAATATGTTTATATCCACCATAATTTTTCTCTGTCATTTTGGAACTCGTTTTAAACTCCTATAATTTTTTTAAATTGATTTTTAAGCACTCCTAAGTCATATTTAATACGTGCATCAACTTAGATTGGTTTTAAAACCATTACAACACTATTTTCAAGTTAATTATGTATTATGGTATTTTATTTGGATATTATGAGTTTGGGCGTGATAATTTGAGAGTAGCAATAATGAAAATGCTTCAAGTTGTCCACCTCTGAGTGTGCCTTTGGAAAAACCTGCACTTCAACCAAGGAGAAAAAAAGAAAGGCAATGGAAAAAGATCACCAGTGTGGGACCATTATGTAGAGGTAAAGGATAACGCAGGTAATGTAATTATAACTAGTTGCCATTATTGTAGTCAGTGGCGGAGCCACAGGGGAGGCAGGGGTGGCGGCTGCCTCCCCTAACTGCAGGAGAAACCATAGGGAGGGTGTATTCGTCCAACAGTTTCACCTCCCCCCTTTGATATAATTTTGCCTCCCCTTCTTGCTCTTTCCTTGCTATTTTTTAAGAGATGAAGTGATAAAGAGATAAGTCACAACTCTTAATATCAAAAAGAAATTACAGAGACACCAATAACCAAGGTTGAAGACGGCCTATTTTTTTTAATTGGTGAAAAGTTAAAACAGCGTCGTTTCATTAGCTATGGGAAAGAAAAGAATTTTTGAACCCATAAAAAAGAGCCAGGCAGATAAGATAACTTTAAATTGGGCCAGTATAATATGAATAGCCTAATAAAAAAAATTAACATTGGACATCAGATCCATGACCAAGTAAAAAGCATACAAAATCTCATTAAAATATCAATTCAAGTTTTTTGAAAAGCAAATAAATTTCTTCTCCATTTCCCTATTTTCTTTTCCTTTCTTGTCAAATTCCTAATTTTATTTTCAAATTTTAAATTCACCAAACCCAAAGTAAATGGTGTGATTTTTAATTTCTCCAAGATACTAATTAATTATTCAAGGTAAATTCTTATTCTTTTAATTCTTTTCCTTTCAAATGATTATATGAAGTATTTAATTTCTTTTCCAACATTTTGTTTTTATTTTTAAATTTTATATTTAGTTTTTAATTTTCATTTAGATGCAAAATAACATGTGTTTAGTAGTATTTTTAATTATGATCATTATTGTATAATTTTCTATTTGTAATTAATAAAAATTTTTCCAATGTAAAAATTTGTATACAAGTTCTCCCCCCTAAATCATATTTTTGGCTCCGCCACTGATTGTAGTAGAGAATTTTGTTGTGATACTAAAAGAAATGGAACTGTAACCTTTAAAAACCATATGCTTTTATGTAACAAAACCCTCACAATTTAGATACTAGGCAAACCTTATTGTCTTTGCAGCCTACTTTAAATTCTCATGAGTGTGATAGTGGTAGGATGGGTATAAGTAGTAATTGGAAATTTGATCAAGAGTCTATTAGAGAAGCAGTTGCATTTATGATTATTGTTGTTGAGCTTCTATTTAAGTTTTTGAAGAGAAATGGTTAAGTTGTGTTTACTTGTAGAAAATTATTCTATTTTTCTAGAAAATTTTTCAAATGAAAATGAAAAATAGAATTTTGTGTTTACTTTGATTGTTTTCATAAAATTCTCACATGAAAACCGTTTTCACAATTTTCACATTTTTCAAAGAAAAGTGAAAATAAGGTTTTGTTGTTTTCTAATTTTTCTTCATTAAATACTCTAAATGAAAACTCCTTGTTTGAAAACATGTTGTAAGTAGACATGTTTTCCAAATTTTCCATGAAAATGAAAAGTTTTCATTTTCTTTGAAATTTTAAAAATGAAAATAGCAAATAGTTTTCTACAAGTAAACACAACCTTAAATTTCTTATGAGTCATGCATGTCCCATATTTAAAATTCCACCTAGATGGACAATTTCATGGGACTGTTATAAATTGTACTTAGATGATAGGTCTAAATTGAAATGCTTTTTGAAAACAAATTGTCAACAAGCGAGTCTAACCATTGATACTTGGACATTATTGCAAAAAAAAAAAATCAATTACATGTGTGTTAGTGCTCACTTCATTGAGAATGGTCAGAGATTACATAAGAAAATTCTTAATTTTATTTCATTTTCCGGTCATAGTGGTGACTATATTGGTAAGGCAACATAGACTTGTTTACTTTAATGGGATTGAATAACATATTCACAATCACAACAGATAATGTTAGCTCAAATGATACAACCATCTCTTTTTTGAAAAAAAGAATGTTGAAACGAGTGAAACGAGTTTGGTGGTTGTTGAGGGTTTGGAAGATGTCAATCCTTCGGTGAAACGAGTGAGGGATGCAGTTAGATATATTTTAAATTCTCTCATTAGAATTAGGAAATTCAATGAATTTAGAGATTGGGATGGCATAAAGTGCAAAAGTTCATCATGTTTAGATGCAATCACTAGGTGGAATTCTACCTATTTAATGTTAAAAGTAGTTCAAAAGTTTGAAAACTTGTTTGATAGGTTTGAAGATCAAGAGTCTAATTATAAGGCTGATTTAGAAGATGATAGAGTGTCTAATAGTCTTGATTGGTTTTGTGTTAGAAGAATGATAGATTTATTAGAGCATTTTTATGATGCTACTTTGTGCATTTTAGTTTCATCATATGTCACTTCTAATACATTTTTTTAAATGAAATTAGTGATATATCTTACATTTTGAATAAATGGAAGGATAGTAAAAATTTGGAGGTGAAATCTTTAGGTTATTCAATGCAAGGAAAATTTGATACATATCAGGGGATCCTCAGAAAATGAACAAACTAATGTTTTTTTTGGCTTGCATACATCATATGGTATTTGTGGATGTTCGTGATTGTTCGTGATCAGAGGTAAGTCACAGATCCTAATTTCCACTGCGGAGATAGTTTTAGAGTTTTGAGAGGTAAGTATTCAAAATCTATTATTTTATTATATGGATTTATATGATCATATGCATTTGTATTTGTATATAAATAATCTTTATCGTGTAAGATTTTAATTTATTAAATAAAAAATAATAATATCTAAAAAATGTTTTAAACCAAATGCATATAAATAAATCATTGTCTTTAACCATAAACTTTCATAAGAAAGTATAACTTTTTCAGGATTATGAAAATTTTACTACAAACTTTCCAAAAAGAAATAATAAAAACTTGAGCTAAGCAACTACATGATTTCTATTTTTGAGAAAGATTTACAGGACACTTCAAAAGTTTTCTAGAAATTTCTTATACAGGAAAAACCAAAAACCTAATATAATATTTTTTTTATAATTTTCTACCATATTTTTGAATAAAAAAACACTTCATCATATTCCTTTTTACTTGTTCTTAATTTATTAACATTATTTGATATTATCGAGTCTAAAAATAAAAATAATAACTATATTGAATTTTAATTTATCATAATAAATGTATTTGTAAATTTATAATTTTAAAAAATAATCTTCTAAATTAACAAATGAATAATATACTATAAGATTTTTCTAAATTTTCTTAAAAAATGAAAATTGAAATTTTATTAGAAAATTATAAATAGAGATTAGAAAACAATTTTATGTAACTAAACATTCTCTTAACTTATCTAGTCTACTTTACTTAACAATCAAGCAAACCTTAAATAGTTGCAGTTTTTATATTTTATTGCAATTATGTCAATTTGCTCAAATGAATTTAAAATTATGTGCAATTATTAAACTAATTACCCTTAGGACATGGTTCAAGTGGTAAAACCGCTTAGGCTTGCAGACTTTACGCCTGGAGGTCGAGAGTTCGATCCTTAGGGCCGCATGGGGAGAGTGTACTTCCAAATGAAACTCATTCGACCGGGATTAATCGGGGCTACAAATGGGGATCCGGATACCCGAAATAACAACAATTATCAAAAACAATTATTAAACTAATTGCTATAAATAATTACCAATCCACCTTAGGTGGACTAGTAGTACCCTATGTGGGTAGGGAGTGAATGATCTCAAGTTTAAGACCTGTCCTTGCCAAATTAATTATTAAAAAAATTGTTATAAATAATTAATGAGTAATGTAATTAATATTTATTTATAATTTATTATGTCTAATAAAACATCATTTATTATAATTAGATCATCAATTACGTATAATTTTTACAAATTTGAGTAATTTGGATAAAATTATAAGAAAAGAAAAGATTGTAACCATTTGGTTAAAATTAAACTATTTTTAAAAACTTGTAAATAAATAAAAAATAATTTTTCATTATCAGATCAAATATTTATGAACAAAAAGATCTTAATATCTAAAAAAGATAGTAAATAAAAAAAAATTCATAATCTCTCACACACAAAAATATAAAATTTAATTTGTTAAAAAATATATAAAGTTTTTTTAGAGAAAATATATATAATGTTTAGACTTTGCACAATTTACACACATATTGTGACATATATATTATTTTCTTTGATATCTTATTTTTTAAACAAAACTTATAATTTTGTTTCCTTCTGTTTGAATTTGATACATTTTATTTCTCAAAAATTCAAATATCATAAATTTAATTAATGAATAAAAACTTCAACCGGTTAAAAGAAACCTAATATTGTAATAAAAATTTAAGTGAATTTAAACAATAATTACTTAAAAAATCAGGGGTCAAAAGAAAAGAAAAATAAAATGAGAGACCCAAATTATGACCAACCATATTGCGTGGCAATGGCATGTCGCTAAGTCGGTCCAACCTGTCTATAGATAACTAGTCGTACCTTGCATGATGCACGGATTTATATTTTAAGTTATTTTATATAAAATAATTTCAATACAATATCTTATATGTCTAATTACTGAAAAATACCTAAGTTTTTTGACTTTTAACAATTATATCACAAACTTTCAATAATTACGTAGAACATCCTAATCTATCAATTCGTTTTCAAAAGTACTCTAAAATCACTTTAACGGGTAAAAAAATGATTATGTGATTGACTATAGCAATTTTTAAAAAGAAAAAAATAAAAAAATTAAATTAATAAATTGAATATTACATCAATTGTAACAGTCAACATATAGAATTTTATTTTTTTAAAGTATGTGTTTAACTTACTGTCTAAAATTAAAGTACATAAGTCAAAATAAATAAGTGCATTTTAATTCTTTTAGGTAACTAACATGTAATATTTATGTCGGTTTGTCTTTTAAAAGTTAAAAAAAATTATTCAAACAAGTTACAGTGATATTTTTTAGCTGAAAACAAGTTACAGTAATATTTTTTAACCGAAAAAGTGATAGCAGAGTGTTTTTGAAAAATATTGATAGATTAGTGTTTACTATGTAATTATTAAAAGTTTGTGATATAATTATTAAAAGTTGAAAAGTTTGGGTATTTTTTGAGAATTAGGTTTATCTTATATAATATTGTATTTGAATAGATGAATGTCTCAAGTTTGAGACTTATCTTGTCAAATTATAAAAAAAAAAAAATTGAAGGTATAAGAGAAAATTTTTTTTAACTATCACAACTAATTAAATAAATTAATTAAAAAATTGTAAACTTGACAAAATATGCCTGATGGAGCAAAATATGAATGAGAAAGTTACCATGTTAACCAAAAATATTTAAAAAGCAATAAATCAACGACAAATTAATTTCTTAAAAATTATTCTCCTAAATGATAACCAATTCTTTACCTATGAACAAAAAAATAGGAAGTTATAAATGATTCTTTATCTTCTTATAAATATAAATAGAACACTTTTAATTATCAAAAAAAATAAATAGAACACTTTAATGATTCATTATATTCTTATAATATAAATAGAACACTTTATTATCATTCTACAATATTTAGACGCTCGAATTGTGGATACTTGTTCTAATTTCATAAATATTAATTAAAATGACTGTATAATTTTTATTTGGTTGATAATTTAAAAGCCATGGAAAATAAGGTTAGGAAAATAATAGATATCCCTTATGAAATTACTAAGGCTATCAACCTATCTGATATATATATATATATAAACAGGTGCAAGGATGAAAAGGATAACATTTTTATCAATTGAAAAATATGAAAAAAAAGTGAGTATATCGATTAATTAAAATTTTTTTACTAATACATTTTTTTGCTTAGCTTATAGTCTTATACCTTGTATCAAAATTAAAAGCAGAAAAAATTGATTTTCAACATGAATAAGATAAATATAATAATAACCACCTTTCTAACTCAATGAGTCAATGGGTAGAAATTGTCCCAACATGGAGTCATTATGTATTAAAGAAGATGAAGCAAAAGGTGACAAAAATCATAAGGCTGCTTGCTTCGCTAATATATGCGCTTTTATGATAAAAGAATGTGATTGCCTGTATCAAAAATCAAGCTAACCTCATGATTAGACCTATTCAAATTCGGGCCCAGGCCGGGCTCGGATCGGACCTTGTCGGACTTAATTTTTTTAAAGAAGCCCAAGCCTGTCCAGGCCCGAAAATTTTTTTTATTGTTGGCCCAAGCTCGAGCCCGAATAAAATGTTCAAGCCCAGGCCCAGCCCAACCCGAACTCCTTATATTCCTCCTATTTTTCAAGCCAATTATTCACCTAAACATGTTTATCTTTTGTATAAAAATTATTTTACATTAATAAAATAACAATATTAAGTGTGGGTTGAATTGGTTATAATGTTGGTAGTATATAAAAATGACCAAGGTTCAAATCTTGACAAACCAATTATATTTCTATTCACAAATATATATTTTTTTAATGGGTGGTTATTATTCGGGCCGGACTCGGGCTTTATTATATATACCCGGGCCCGCTCATTAAATGGCGGGCTAAAATCGGGCTCGGGCCTGAGCGGGCCTATGTCAAAAACTCCTTACCAAGGCCCGAGTTTTTGTGGGCGGACCGGGCGGGTACCCAGGCCCATGAACAGGCCTACTCATAATCCTCAATCTTTTTAATTTTTTTTAGGAATCAAGGTCCATAATTTAAGATAATGAAACAATGATGGAACCTGGTTTACCATTTCCGTCTTTAATAGTATATATAGAGTTTTAGATATAGTTGAGTTAAATTAGTAGAAGAGTTTGAGCCTTCGCAACATGGAGGTGAGAATTGGCATATGCTGAGGCAGATTTAAGTAATTGTAGCTTCCAGAGAAGGGTTTCTGTAGGTAAGATATATCCGAGAATCTAAGAAATAAACCATAAATTTCTTTTCTCAGGAATGAGAACGCACGACATTGTTGAGCATCAACAGAAAAAGAGTAAAAATTAAAGGCAGTATAATTAATAACTACATATAAACTACCACCAGAATATCTGATGCAGTTAATTTCTCTTTAATAATACAATCGAGGACAATAATTCCGAATGAAAAAATCCTTAACATTTTTATTGAAAAATGCATTCTATGGTTGAACAGATACTTCATCAACATTTATCTCACAAATTGAATAATATAGTCGCTTATTATAACCATATTAAATGGGAAATCTTACTGAGAGGTAGAGCAGTGACATCCTGTGATTGCCCGCTTACTGCTTGTAGAGGAATTCTGTTTATAACATTATCCATTACGACCTTCAAAGGATCACCTAAAAAACCAATGGATGAAATCAATTTAAGCAATCTATAAAACCATAATTTGCAAATTATTTAAGCGACAAGGAAGAAGAACCTGTTCATCAAACTCAACAAATAAGGAAGACCAAGCACTTACAAATTGCTTCAAATAAGAATTCATCTCCAGTAGATGAATTCTAGTTGAACATTCTCAACATCAACTTTTTTAATACAATTCTTTATAAATCGTTTTCAATTCCAGTATCTGAAACTACAAATTTTATTTTTGTAAATTAATAATAATAATTTATTAATTAACAAAAAAAGTAAATAAATAGCAATCTAATTAAAGTTTGAGAGAGATAATAGAAATTTACTTGAAATTTGAATGATTGAAGAATGCGTTGAAGATTTTTTATACAATGATTGAGAGTCTGTAAATAGAACATGAAACTAGCTAGGAGCCCGCACGTTATGTAACATCCAAAAAAAATAAAATAATAATAATAATAAATTAAAAAAATATATTGAAGGATTTATACATACATGCATATACATGTATATACATACATACATATAAACATCCATATATATATATATATATATATATATATATATATATATATATATATATATATATATATATATATATATTTTTTTTTTTTTTTTCCAAAGGAAAATTTTTAAAATATAGTCCAGATGTAATTTTAAAAAAAATTATTATAAATGTTAAGTTGTAATTTACAAAATATCTAAAGGTTAAAATAGTAATTAACCATTATTATATATAGAGAGAGAGATGAATAGGGAGGCAGATGTCTCTCCTCATTCTTTCGTTTTCCTTTATATATATTTAAAAAAATTCTCTTAAATTTCTAACTCTCACATATGGAGTTAGAATCAAATAATTTTGATGTCTATGGATTCGTGGCCTCTCAAGCTTCATTTTAAGCGGTATATTAATAGGGTTTTATCGGGTAGAATTTACAGATCTAACATAAAAATTTTTTAACAGAATTTCTCATTTTTTGTTAAATTCGTTTATTGTTTATAAAATTGATCTTATATCTCTAATCTATAGCTTGAAAAGAGTCTGATGATGTTTTCAGAATTTAATTTTGACACCATTATACTGGTGACTTGGCAGGCCCCACGTGTGGACCCTACAAGTGGGCCCCACATACGTTTTTGACATAATATGTCGTTGGACTCGATTGTTGGCTTTAGTGGCATCAATCCATCTTATTTTGAGTTTAACAACCCTTTATCTTTGTTTAACAAAGTTCCTAAGTGTGTAGGTTTTCAACCAAACTAGTTTTGAATGACTCCTACAAACCGCGCCTGTGATAAGGGGATCTGTACCCGCGACAATATATCGCGCCCGCAATGTGAGGATCGCCCCCGTGACCAGCGACATAGTTCACCCACGAAAAGGAAACCCGCCCAGACTTTTTGGTGAACTTAGAAGGCGTCTGTAAACTTAGATCCGTGCCCACGACATCCCAAATCACACCCGCGATTTGAGAAACAGAGAGCCCCCTTCTGAAGGTTCAAGGTCGCGCCCACGATGGACTAAATCGCCCACGCGATTTGATTAGACAGAAGCCGCTCATCAAAGGAAATCAAGCCGCTCAATCTAGCCGCTCTCTCAAAGGCCTTCTCTGCTCGGTGATTTTACGCCCACGGTTAGAGATATCGCTCCTGTGGTTTGATCAAACATAGAGCCACTCTCAAAGGCATCCCCTGCCCAGTGATTTCGCGCCCGCGGTTAGAGATGTCACCCCTACGACATTCAATGGAGTCTCTGAAAAACTAGTCATTAGACAGATCGCGCCCGTGACTGATGGAACCGCGCCCGCTATCTGACAGTTTTTAGTGCTTTTATTGAAAAAGCAACTAGCCGTTAGAGACACACTTGAGGTTGTTTCTAACAGTTAGTTTTGGGTATTTTGGCTATAAATACCCATCATAAATGTTCTTCTAGAATGAACATTAATTCTTTGATGGCCAAACTCTTGTAAACTTATTTTTCAATAATTTTTAATTAATTGGTTGTTTGGTTATGGGTAGCTGAACTCTGGAGCATTTGTTGCTTGGGTTGAGTGAATTAGTTATCCATTGTACTAGTGTCAATTCTTTGTGAGTTAGGGAAACACTAGGGATGGTTGTGAGTTAGCCATTTGTAAAACTCATTATAAAGGTTTGGTGTTAGCCTCTTGGAAACACTAGGGTTTGTGAGTGAGCCTTGGGTAAAACTCATTGTAAAGGTCGTGAGATAGCCTTTGAAATCTCAC
>CANYLF013159353.1:0-19242 GCA_948193215.1 Bocquillonia castaneifolia
CTGCACTCCTCCTCAGCTAGCCCTGGCATGGCTTCTCCATCAAAGGGACAACGTCGTTCCAATACCTGGTACATACACATTTTACTCTAAAATGCCCTTTTCATATATTTTTTCAAGGTGTCACAGCTTGCTGATCGGTGCCATCCAAAGCCATATGATAATTATTTCTTTGGAGTTTAGTTTTTATTGTTTGATTCAAGTGCTACCTAATGGTTTGTGTTATTCTTATCCTTCTAAATGTTGGACTTTAAAATTGAATTTGGACACTAGAAACAGGAGCAGTATACAATAGATAAGCTACTACCTTTCTGGATTGAATTTTAACTCATATTCAAATTTGTGGTTTTATTGTCATGTAAAAAATTTTAAGTTCTTCCATATTTTGCGCTATATGATACGTTTGAAATGTTTTAGGGGGATGTGTTAAATGTACTGACATTCTGAACATAGTTGTAGAGAGTGGTTCTAGTTAAATGTCAGTTCTCTTTTCATCCATCAAGAAATGCTAGTTGTAAAATCTCTGGCAAACACACTCGTGGAGGCATTTTATTTAATGTTGATATTATTAGAGAGGTTGATTTATTATCAATCTTATATACTGTCATTCTACTATTGTGCTTGGAATGTAATCTCCCATCAAGGTTTCAATTCTCACAGGGTGGTTGGACATAATTGCAGGTGGATAGTTTAGGGGCCATGGAAAACCAATTCCCTAGTAAATGTCTGGCTGATGGCTCAAAGAGGGTAACGGTACCTCAATTTCCCTTTTAGCAGGTAGCTTTCTATCCTGCTCTAAAGTAGTATAATTGAATATAAATGTAACAATTGAACATTATTTTAATTTCTATTTCATTGATTGTTCTATTCTAAAAGGGATTTAAATCTTCAGAATAATGTTTCAGTTAAGGTCTTAAATTAAATTATGTTCTATCTACTACTATATAGCCCTTTGACGATGATAAGAAGCGAAGGAGAATAGGATCTCACCCTTGCAACGTGCTTGTGGACTGACAGAATGCATAAAATGACTGTTAGAGTTGGTTCTTAATGTAAACAAGGTGCACGGTTGTGCTGCTTGTCATCAATTTTCATGAATTATGTACCCTGTGAGTCCAATACGGCATGTAATTGTTGCTGCCTTGTACCTTTTAACACAATTGCTTAGTTTAAAAGAGGAAACAACGCTGTGAGAGGCAATGTATAACCTTGGAGTTCTTGCAGCTATTTATATCAAAATAAAAGGTACCATGTTTGTCTGTAGTTATAAAATTCAAGCATCAAAGACCATACATCTTTTTTAAATGTTGCCCTCTTATTTTCTAAATTAAATTAATTTTTAAAAAAAATATCGATGGTAATCCATCGGAAATTTTGTCCCTATTATATTTTACTGACAAATATCATATATCTAAATCCTCATTTTACCAACAGAATTTAAAAAAATACCAACGCGAATTTTTGTTGGTAAATTTACCATCGGAATTTATTTCGTTGGCAAAAATTACCAACAAACGTTTTACCAATGAAATATTTTCGTTGGTAATCCGTCGGTATTTTTAATTACCAATAAATTTTTAAAAATTACCAACGAAAAATTCTGTTCGTATTTTTTTTATTTTCTTGTAGTGTAAGTCATCAAATAAGGGTAAAATAGGAAGAATATGTGTAAAAAATTGAAACATAGCAACTAATTTGGGACACAAAAACTTAGTCAAATCAAGCAAGAAATGTGGGACAAAGTGAGTATTATGTAAGAGTTTAAAAGTTTAAATATCATTTGAAAAAGGTCAAATTCTAAAATAAACCTGTACTTTTAACTTTTTGTAAGTTATATCCAATTCTTTAAGGTTTAACACTATATAACTTTTACTTTATAAATTTTTGTCTAATATAGGATTCCGGTCAAAAAAATTTGAAATTAGTGACTGATTTTGCTGAGGTGTCATCACCGGATTCCCTATCATCAAAAGAGGTGATGAGTCAGCAAAAATTAAGCTGACTATTCACCCTTAGAAAATGATTTATTTTCATTAGCTTAGTGCATTAATAACAAAACCCCAAAATACACATTCTCCTACATTAACAAACAAAAAAACAAACCCTAATCTTCATTTCAATTCACCTCCATACGATTTTGAAAGCAATAATGTATTAGAAGAGAATATGAACCCTAATTTTGCTACCAACTCGATATCAGAATTAGGATTCATATTCTCTTCTGATGCTTTATTGCTTTTTCAAATCGTATGGAGGTGCACTAAAAATAAGATTAAGATTCGTCCTTTGTTTGTTAATGGACGAGAAGATATATTTTGGGATTTTGTTATTAATACTCGAAACTAATGAAAACGACGTTGTTTTCTAAGGGTGATTAGTCAGTTTAATTTTTACTGACTCATCGCCTCTTTTGATGATAGGAAATCTGGAGATGATACGTCAGTAAAATCAGTTACTAATTTCAATTTTTTCTAACCGAAATCCTATATTGGATAAAAAAATTATAAAGTACAGGTTATATAGTATTAAAACTAATTGGATATAACTTATAAAAAAAGTTAAAAGTATAGGGCTTTTTTTGCAATTCGACCTTTGAAAAAAACACTTAAACAGTTTATCTATTTTTTGGTATTAAAATTCAAATGTAGTTGCCTACCATTCATTAGTTTTAAAGAGAGATCATCACCTCACCTTTTTTAAATTATTAAAAGATGTTAAAGAAGGAGTAGTACTCATGAACCAAACATCATTATTCCATTTTGTAGAACTCATTTGAATATTAACAGATGAAAAGCCATTAATATTTCTCAAACTATTTTTAAAAGGAAAAATGATATTAATTAAACTTGAATCTCTACTTTTTCATTAAAAATGCATATCATGCTGCCAACAATGATTCACAAATAGATGTTTAATTAATAAAAAAGTATCAAAAATTGTAATTGGCCCATGCAGGTTTCGAACCTGCGACCTTCGCGTTATTAGCACGACGCTCTAACCAACTGAGCTAATAGGCCAGTTGATATTCAATTGATTGCAAACTAATAGTTGCTTTAGAAATCCAAAAACACTGGTTCACCTCACCTCTAATGAAGGCAACTAGGCAAGTGAGCCCAAGTTTTGTGCAGTGAAGGTATTCATTTATATTATAGCTTTCAATTTATTGTCAATAGATACATAAAACATAGTTAATATTATAATTTATTCTTTTGTTTTTTTTTTCCATAACAAAACACTATATTAATTATATTTTTATTTTTATATTTTCACGCAATATTATCCTGAAAATTTATTTGTTTCTTTTTATATGAGTTTATTTGTCTTTTATAGTAGGGTTTTAATATTTTCAAAAGATCATACTCATATTGTTATAAATTCGATTCGTACCTCAATATCGATACCGAATAGACCGTGTTTCTCATTATTGTATCAATTCCGGTTATTGTTTACAATTGTTCATTCATCACAATTGAAGAATTTTATCCGCAGTTCATTTATTATTGGTGGGTCTCTTTATAAGTATTGCCCGGAAGTGGAGAACTCGATGATTATTTATTTTGAAAAAAATTCATCTTTTGTGTTATGATATATAAGTTAAATTTATTTATTTGTACTCAGTGAAAAATCTCATTATATTAAATTAATATATATCATAATACATTATATTAAATTATTTTGGAAATGATTTTTTTTTTATGTACGGATGGTAATTGGTAAAGTTGATACCTTGAGAGCAAGACTTTTGGTCCCAGATTCAAATTGTGCGACCAATAAGGAGGTTCTCGTCTTCAGCATTCTCTCTTTAGTGCGTAAATAGATGGACAACTCTTTGTACTCTCTCATTTTTGACTCCTAGTGGATTAATCTTCTTCTTACATACAGAATCTCTGAGTGTAGAACAAAAAAAAGTTTAAATTCAACTTGGAGAAATTTGACAGCTTTTGTGAAATGCCAAAGGGTATTTTCAATCCTGCCTTTGCTCTAAGGGGAAAAAGAAAAAAAAAACAGAAAGATTTGAACAACTTTTAAATCTGTTGCAGAAAGAAAGAAACAATGTCATCTACTCCAAAGCAATTAAATTTTGGCAAAATACCAGAGAGAGAGATGTAATTAACAATTTTATTTTTTAATGTCAAAAAGTCTTGCTCACATTTATCTTTTAAGTATTTGCTGACTTCCCCCTCCCAAGGGTATCATCTTCAGGTTTCTACATCGTAATAGGGATGAAAGAAAAAAAAAAGTATGAGAAAAACATCCGTACGAAATTATATATAAAGACACGTAGTACTCGACCCTCATAGCTAATTTTGCCCCAACCCTTACAAGAAATACTTCAGATTGACAGCTCTTTATAAAACCCTGCCATCAACACTTCCTAAGTAGAAAAATGCATTCCCCATCCCAACATATAATTTGCATGTCCAGTCATATGACAAGAATATCATTAATACTAGAAGGCACAATTCATGCAATATTAACAGCAACCGGCTTCCCCCGACCCATAGAAAATCCTCTAGTTCCATCCGGCATTCGAGGCCCTGGAGGTTGTTTTACCACACATGGCTGCTCATTAATAATCGGATTATTTGAAGGAGTCGTCCCCACGTGATTCCCACGGTTATTTTGATGGTACTGACCCCTTCCACGTCCCTTGACTCGGCCTCGACTGCGCCCTTTTCGCTGTGCACCCTCTTTTTCATTAGCATGGTCCTCTCCCTGCCCAATCACAGGCTGACAATTGAGACCAAAGTATTGATTGATGGGACAAAGATGAATGGTACACATTGCCTTCTAATACACATGACCCATAATACATTTCTGCTAGATTCGTTGTTGTGGTAATACTTTTGCTTTCAACAAAACAAATGTATAAAGCTAGAGAACATGTATAAAATGATAAATTAGCAGCCTATCTTGAGAAAAGAAGTCACATTTTCTATTCCTTTTAGCACCTATGAACAGCAAAATGGGAGAAAAATCAGATGCAAATTTCCAGAATAATAATCTAAACCCCACACAACAACTAACACCTAAAGCTTCACCAAACGTCTACTAATGAATTTATCAAAAAGATGGGGCATTCAATGGAAATCTGCCAGCACTTACAGAATGCTCGTGTGAGTGAACATCATGTTGTTGAGATTGATCTTCATGCTGTTTTTCATTCCGTGGTTGCTCCGAAGTAGAAACCTCTTCTTCCTCAGAGTTCCCTTGGCCATCATGCCCCTTCTTTCCTCGTGCTTGACTAGGCTTTGACTAAATCTCAAAAAAGTAAACCAATCAAGGACTAATCTAAACTTTGAAAATTAGATAAAATTGCATCACAATAGTTCGACTTAAAATAAAATCACACTGAATGACTTCCAACATCCAAATACATATAATGCCATTTGCCCAACCACCATCCAAAACCATTAGAAGCATTTATGCATGTATCAAAACTAAGCAAAGAAGAAGATCAGAATTAATTTGATTTCGGTACATACCACACGCTTGAGCATTAGCTGAACCCTAAGACCACTCCAATTCTCCTCATCATTTAACTCTGCTACCTGCAAAACCAAATGTACTTTTAACTTCTCTAGAAAGCAAGGGAAGTTGGAAAAGGAGCTTCCACCAATTGCAGGGGAAAAAAAAACTTACTGCTTTCTCAGCTATTTCAACAGACTCGTATTCCACAAAAGCATGCAACTACATGCAATAAACAGAAAATTAGATGAGCATCTCAATGCATAAAAAATGAATAGATTAGCATCAAATGATTAATAACACATGAACTTCCGAAGAAGGGGAAGAACTCTGAACCTGACAAATGACTATATTGGCAAACAGCCAAAAGAATTGAGCATTTTTACAGACTGGGTGACCAACCATCTATTAAAGGGAATAACTGGATACTGTACCAACTCTAAAGATTTTGATTGAGAACAAAAAATTTTCCTGAACACCTCAGGAGGTTACTACCAAAAATGAACATCCAAAACAAGCTACAGAAGTAAACTCTCATAGCAGATTGAATATGAAGCAACAGTATGCATGATCCCCCAACAAACAAAACAAGGCAAAACATGCACAGGAAAGAAAAAGTTTCTCCTGAATATATCAAAAGACTATTTAAAAAAATGAACATCAAAGCAAGCAAAACAAGTATACCCTGAAACCCGATTGTGATTGGATATCGATCAAGAAACACCTCCAGAATCCAGATATACCCTCCCTCACCCACCAACCAAAACATGTTTCAAATCATGTTTAATTACCACCCACATCTTTTTATTTTCCTTTTCCTATTTCCTGATTTCCAACTCAAAACCATTGGGCATCAACAATTAACCAATAGTAATAACTAATTATGTATGGACAAGCATCCACAGGAACATACCTTGTTACTGAAATGCATTCCCTCTCCTTTTGCTGATCTGGATGCTGAAGAGGCCCCGCCACTGGAAGTTTGAGGGGGACATGTACGTATTGTCTTCACACTGAAAATAAAAACTCAGCAAGTATTAACTATCAAATTTATTTTTTTAGAAAAAAAAACTTAATTATAGAAAATTTGATATGAAATCGTCTTGCTACCTTCCAACTACAGAAAATATCTTCATGAGGTTTTGGTGACAATGATCTTCAGGTAAATTTTCAGCAACAACTATGCGAGACTATATTCAAAAAAAAAAAAGAAAAACAATATCAAGAGTTATTTCTATTAACTGAGAAACTTGAAGGGGGTAAAGTGGCAGCATAGACAGGGTACACAAAACATGAAAATAAAATGGTTAAAATGAACTGACAAAAGAAACCTACTTGCAACTCTTCAACGTCCGATTCAGTAAAGGGATGTTGCCGTCTCACCTTCTTTCCATCTTCACTAACCATCTGTGTTGTCAAAAAGCAACATGGTCAAAACACCTGGAAGCATAATAATGGACGCCAATAAGAAAAGAAATGTACTTCGAGCAGCAAAAATTGCACAAGCTTACAAGCTTTGATGAGCTCCGCAGAATGGAAGCAAGATGAGAATTACTGTTTACGGCAGCTTTGACCTTCTTAAAGGAAGCAACAACAGATATTGGCACTGGATTAAAAACAGAAGATTGATTAGTATGTACAAAAATCTCTGAAATAAGAATTCAAAAAACCAGTTCAAAAATGATAATCATGCAATAATCCTTCTCCTTGCATGGTTGGACAATCTTTTCTTATTAAACCACACTTATGCTGTGGAGAAAAAACAGAATTATCACCATATCATAAACCACTTGATACAAAAGCCAATTAATTCATAAAAACCATTCTATCCACAGAAAACAGCTTCTATCACAACTGCACACAAAAAGATTTGAATTCTTCAAAGAGAATTCAAGAAAAAGAAAATATACCACCTATGTGTCTACAAAGAAAGAATGCATGTAGAACCTCAGAGACGGCATCACACGGCTCATTGATTGGAAGCATAATAAATGGTGACATGAATCTTCAATCTTGTGATTGTGAACAAATTTCATTTCCCATCCACAACACACTTTTATAAGAAACAAATTTGAAGCCACAAATTGAATAAACTATGGACAACGAATGAAAAATCTAACCAGCTAAAATAACACATACATCAAGACATCAAAATAGAACCACAAAGCAAAGAGAAAATTAAGGTAAGAGACCCCAAAGTTCCTTTATCAAAGTCTGCCAAATTACGATAACCATAATTGAGGGGATAATATAGCAGATGCATTAAATTAGAAAACTATATAACAAAAGTGTCAAACGTAGAAACAGAAATAAAGCAGACAATCTTACCATGTCCCTCAGGATCCTTATTAATAAACCTCATTAAATGATCTGTAGTAGCCAAATTTAAATCACTGAAATAATACTCCACCTGCAACCAGTGTTTTAAGTTTCCAAAAAGAAAAAAAATTAATTACATGGAATTTGCAATGGCTGAAGGTAACGTTTGGATAATGAAACAATTAGACCAGTACATATGCAGGCAAAGTTGGTGCCTACTGTGTTTGTTGTGCTTAAGCTTAAAATCTATAATAGCGTCGAATAATCAACGACCTTTCAAGCACCAAGTCATAAAACTAGGAAAACAAAATATGGGCTAAAGCAGGCCCCTCCTTGTTTTTCTACCAACAAGAATCTATTTCCATGTAAATGAGATAAAATTAGAGGTGTCACTGTGCCCAAGGCGCCAGGAGTTGGAGTCTCAAGAGTTGGTTTTTTAATGGTAAGCAGAGCCGTGAAAACAAATCACTATTGGAAAGTGGGGAGTACAGCCACTGGTCATAAGAAGATTCTTCCATTTAAAGACCCATTCAACTATCAGATACGCTTGTGGTACCAGCTAACAGACTCTTAAGGTAATCCTCCCAGTTAAGTATATACACAATCAAGCATTCCACCCGGACCCAAGCCTTAAAAGTGTTTCCTTAAGTTTAGGTGCAACAAACAAGAAGCTAAAACTCAGATCATAAATCAATTGCTTTTAGATGTTACAAAAAAAAGATCAGTCATTACTCAAATTAAAAAAAAAAAAAAAAAGTAAAATCAAGACTCACTTGATTTAGAAGTTTCTGGGTAGCCTCATCAGATAATCCGTTTCTATCATGTTTAGAGCCATGATGATGATCTGACGGTGTTGCTGCTTCCTTCTTCGAACCAGCTGTGTCAACTACTACTTCTTCATCCAACTGCCCCTTCTTTACATAATGATTTTGATGATACTGAACAGCCACATACTGACTATTATTACTATTATTGTTACTATTATTCTGATTATGATGATGATGATTATTGTTATTATGATTCCTCACCGGAACATACTGCTGATTATGATTATTATGATGCTGGTGGTGGTGGTGGTGGTGGTGGTTAGGGTTATGATGATGGTGGTGATGCGGATGGTGATTCTGAACAGGGATCACGTGAGGCACAGGCACAGGACTATGAATCGGAACATGAAAAGGAGACGGAGGATAGATATGCATCATGGCCGGAGGTGGAGGAGGAGGTGGAATCACGGTGAGCCGATTAGTATTAGGAGGCGGAGGAGGTGGTGGCTGCTGTTGTTGTTGAGAAGAGGGGCGCGTGGGGACAAACGCAGGTGCCTGAGCGTTGAGTTTACTAAAAGATACGTTACGAGAAAGCGATGGATCTGATGTAGTAGTAGTAGTACAAGAAGAAGATTGATCTAGGGTTTCTGATGATGGAGATTCAATTTCTTGTTCTTGAGCTGCCATATTTTTTTATTTTTTATTTAATATAATTATTACTAAATCTGATTTTTTTTTTCTGAAATTAAAATAATATGGATAATTGTTTTTTCTTTTTTTTGGGGGGGGATCTAGGTTTGTTTGTATGTATTGAATAGCAGAGCAGAGCAGAGCAGATTAAAACTTGAACAGTTAAGAGTGAAGGAGAGGAGAAGGGAAGGGCCCTGAAGAGGGCGAAGAGACAAATGGAGAGGATTTCTCGCTCACAAAATCATCATACTCTCTTTTTTATACTTATATACTGCTCTTTCATCATCTCCCATTGCTACTTCACTGTTTTTTTTTTCTCCAAAAATTCATAAAAAAAATTGCTTAAAATTAAATTGTTTTCTAAACATAAATTAAATTTGTTATTTACCATTAGTTTTAAATTTATAAATTTAATATTATTAGAATTCTAAATATAGTATATTAGAATATAATAATTTATTAAGGATATAATATTATATAATGCTACATTTTTTTGAACAACAATTATATCATATAATACATTTATTTAGTTAAACCTGTGATTTAGTTATTAATTATTCTTAAACAATAAAAATTTCACCCATTCGAATTTAAAATATGTATGTTAATTCTAAATTTTTTATAATTAAAATTCTAAATTTATATTAAATACATAAAATTTAAAAATATAGATCCAAAAAATATATGATTTTTATTAAATTTATTACTCTAACTTAATTTTACTTTCTATTTAGTTGGAATAATATCTGAATTTAACTACAATAGGTAATATATCAAAATAATGATGAGTATATCATACATAAAATACACTAAATACACAAAAATGATAGTTAAAAAACACAAAAATGTACTAATCTAAAGTTAAATCAATAAATAATATATTACACATATGATATGTTAGTTATAAGTTCATGATATAATGGTGTTAAATATTATAAATATTAATCTAAAATTTCAATACGATTGATCCTCTAACTAGTTAACCGTATTTACATTTGGCTTTTGTGTTTTTTGAATTTTAACTAATTTATATTATAATTAACAAAATAAGTGGTTAACTATTTATTTCGGTTTTAAACTAAAAGCGAGCACACGCATAAAGATTAAAAAAACATGGCAATTTTTTATAAAATATATATATACACAACATTGCAAGAAAATTAAAATAATGCATGCATATTTCTATAAAACTTTTCATTTTTATCCGTGAAATTGCAGTTTTCGTATTAGAAAACTACTATAGTTTCATCAATTTTTTTGTTTTCTACACACAAAAAAAAATGTTTTCTTAGTAAAAAAAAAATTATGTAAAGAAGACGATCATCAATGACAAAGGTGACTCTGCAATATACAAAAACAAAACAAAGGAAATCAGAAATTTCGAAAGCATAATTAATAAAGCAACAAAATACAATTAATTTTACTATCAAAATATATAGGCCGAAATGAATTCTCAACTAATTTTGGGCATAAACAATCATATCATGCAATTTGTCTAATTTAGATTTGGAATTTGAACTCCATCCACTTTTTGCTTCTTGAACATATAATTTGCATATTGAACTACATTTTGAATATCACTTTCAAACTTAAGTCAGCTACTTCTTATTTACTTATTTCCAAACTGTGTGTAATTGGGATGCACCATAAGAATGAAACAATGATTCCAAAATCTTACTAACATTTTCTTTCAATTTCCTTACAATATCCTTATCATAATAATAAAAATGATCAACTAAACAACTAATATAGTCCAACTTGCTTGCATCTAGGACCAAGAATCATTGTAATGAATGAGAAAATATTGATATTACCACTTTTGCTTAGTATTTCTCATATTCCACCTTCCTATTAAAGACTTATCTTTTAAATTAGGATCATAACTCTCAAGCTTTGAATTGATCTTCAAGTCAAAATCAAAAATCTTCTTCACATACTCATCAATAGTCATATGAAGTAATTCGTATAGCTTAAAAGTAGTGTCATATTAAACCTTAAGAAATTTCAATGGTGATCTAGCATACTCTCAATCATCCATGGTTATAGTTGGTGTACCTTCTTCACATCACTTCTCAAACATATGGTTTGAACTCGGAATCGGAATGAGAATGGTAATTGAGAGAAATGGGAAAGGCAATGCAAACTTTAATAAATTATTTAGTTAATTAAAAAATAGAAATGAGGATGAGAATTTTTATAATAATTTTTTTGATTATTTATAATATTTTGATTTTTTAATTTTTTAATTTTTAATGTTTTATTTGTGAAATATAAATATTACATGTAAATTATCATCAATTTGAGCAATTAATAAAGTTCAGCTTTATTTTCATGGGGTAGAGGGGAATGAGTGATTCTCATTCCCATTCCCCCTTAATGTTGAGTCCTGTTAATTCAACTAAACATAAAGAATGAGAATCATCTATTACCATTCCGATTTCTCCTCATTTTTAAGTTAACCAAACTACCCTCAGTGTCAAAAAAAAATATATATATAAAAAATCAAAGGCCTTTAAAAAATTTCAAGGCTCCATCCAATAATAACATGTATGATGAGTTCCACTAGCAAAACAAGATTAATTCTCTCCATTTTCTACACAATTATTGAACTTTTATTTCTTGAAAGAAAAAGATCTCACATACTTCATTACATTTTTAATGCTCTCATTGGAGTCATTTAATTCACTTAAGCCATCCTTCATAACCAAGTTTAATATATATAGCAACACATTTTATATGTAAGTATTCCATCGAAACACATTTCCCTATCGACACAGTAAAGGCAATATCTAGACGATCAATTGCATTTTGAAAAAAAAAAAAAAGGAAGCTTGCATTTATCAGCACAAGCGGTTTCAAATGCGGCGGTCTAAGTTAATTTAAGTGCCCGCATGACTATGATTATCATTAACATATGACTATAAAACGTTGTGGAGTGTTAAGTGATAGTGACTTGCGCAGTGGATTAATTTATGGGCTTTAATATACTTTCTTTTTTATTTTATTATTTTTTAGTGTTCTTTTCTATTATTAGTGAAAAAACTTGACCAAAGTATAATTAATATTGTAAAACAAATCAATTTAAATTTTATTGTGTAAAATTCTAATACTTCATGTGATAATTAGACCATCAAGACTTGAATATATAGGGGTAGCTTCTTGTTTCAAGTCGATCATTAGTTATCACATATTATGTTGGTCAGCAAAAATACTTGTATTCAATTAAAATCTTCTGATAATAAAATAGTATTTGGTTGAATTCTAACTCAATATTTATTCTATTTATAAACAAGTTTTTTTCATATAATGAATTCTTATATTTGGTATAATATAAAAGAAATGTGAAGCTTAAAGTCTCCAACGTATCTTCTTTTTGAATGTATGCTCTCAAATACTCATCCTTCAGATCCACACAAACAATATCTAGAACAAATCATTAAATTGTTCTATTAGATAAAGGCAATATACATTATGGAGCTCATAGTGCATAATGGGCCTTTCTTGTCTACGACTTTGATTACAGGTTCCTGACATGAAAAATCATCTGTGAGATAAATAGATGGAAGAACTATTAGGATTTGTGTCAAACAGAGTTTTGTTTGAACTCATTCTACAAGGAGAACTTATTTAATCTTGCTCTTAGGAGAAAGACAATAAACTTTGGTTGTTTTCCAAGTACAGTATTGGTAAATGATAGATACCACCAGGAAAATCTATTCATCAGCTTTATAAGCGACATTCACGGTGTCTTATTTCTCAGCTCTTGATTCAAACTTCCTTCTAATAGCATCCCAAAAGGCAGGAATGCACACATCGTTCGGCACTTCCTTGAATGATGGGAGATAATTCACATCCACAATGACATGGTCACGGGTGTCCTCTTGGATCTGAAATTTAGAAAGGAATCATAAGAAGATGTATCCCAAGCCTTGAATAATCATCTTAAATAAATTCATGAATATATGGTTAGTTTTCTCATCGCACAAGCAAATGAACACATAATAGAAGGTTAATCAGCAAATTTGTTGTTCATGAAAACATCGACACCAGCAGGTTGATAGAAAGCATGGATTAAATAGAACCACCAACCATTTCTCAGTGATATGCTGTTGCCTTTAGAAGAATATCAGTATTTCATTTTTTTGTACTTCTATAAAATTGTTCAATATTGCCCTGGTTTGCATCATTTCAAGACCCTATAAGGTGTTCCTAATCCTATTGTCATTTCAATATCAGCTAACCTTGTGCCAGGAACTCTTGCTTTCAAGACACTTCAGTGCAGTAGCTCTCATAAAATCTGGAGTTTGAAATCAAATATTACCCATGTGACACTTGTATGGCTATGTGGCACCAATTTCATCATCTAATTCTTTTCCTTTTTTTCTATCTTCCAACCTTTTCTTTCAATGTAACCTAACTTATGTAGTCAAGCCTTTGAAGGTAACATCCGTTAAGAACTGGTTGTTAGGCTGATTTGTTTCACAGCTCATTGCTTGTGGGTTTTGTACAGTTGTTTTGGCTCATTAAAACTTCTTCTTTAGCTTTGAAAAAATCTATCAAGAACTGCAAAATGTGTAGAAATGAAGTCAAGAAAGAACAACTTACAACAACATCAAAACCAAAGATTGTAAGATCAAGTTTCCTTGCAAGCCAATTTGCAGCATCAGTAACTAGATCGATGTCAAAATGATGAGTTGCTGTTAAAGAATCCTCACTGCTAGTGGGAAGAGATTTTAAGCTGCGGACATTAAGCATAATGTTATGGAATTGGACATGTAAGTGACCATAATTCAAACTAAAACAAATTGGAAAATTTTTTTTGATAATAACAAATAAGAAAATTTAAAAAAAGGGAAACACAAGCAACCTATCAAAGAGTAAAGGTCCAAGTCCATTTCTTTTAGATAATTTCATCAAGATATCTACATTTGGTGTAGACTTCTTAACAGCATAAAAAACCTTCTCACCCAAGACATATATCTTGAACAAAGTGGAAGAATGGTCTACATATTCCTGCAATGGCAATATATCCAGTCCTGAGTTCTAAGAAAACAACAAGGGCCTAAAAATCATGTTCAAGGCATAGATCAGTCATATCGACTTGTTTGACCAACTTGGATTTAAAGGAGACTGCATTATATTGTTTCTGTACTGGTAAAGACTAGCACTTACCATGGCAAAGTCGAATAAGTTGCACTTCACTCAAACATATACAGACAAGTATGCTGCATTTTTTATCTTTATCAGTGAGAGAAAAATAGATAAGTGCATTAAATTTTTCCCTTATATAATCCCATTCCTTAGCATGGACACTTATATCAAGCTGTATTTTCAGTGGATCATAAAAAGAAATGCTGGTGACATTTTAAATAAGATATGTTGCTTGCAACAAGAAGAATATTATGTTGCACCAAATACATAGTCCTTCAAACATAAAGCAAACTTTCAAAAGCAACAGAAAGTTAAGTGAACAAGAATCCACAGAATAAACAACATAACAGTTCTGTCAGATATCAGATGTCAAATGAATGCAAAGACAACATTATCAGATGTCAAATACAAAGGTTCCCAAAATATTTTCCTTTCAGTATGTTTCTTTGACGGGAAGCCAAAAAGAGCAAGAGAAAAAGGATAGGAAACAAAAACTTACTAATATAGCTTTTCTTTTTGGAGTTCACAAGTATAATTGAGGGTATAAATGGAAAAAAAATACGTGAGAGAAAATGCACTTCCCTCCTTTAGAAAAGCAATCCAAACATAGGACGAGAAATACAATGTCTTCTCATTTTGCTCTTTGAATTCTTTTCCTCTTTTTCACTTGTGCAACTAGTGCACCAAACATAGTTATCAGGATTCAATTTCAAATGAACATCAAAAGCAAGCAGGGTAAATTGCAGAAAGGAATGCAAAAATCTATCTATTGGACCACACTGAAGTTATCAAAGACCAATATTTTTGTACTTACCTGAACAACTGCTGGAAGAGGAACACTCAAATTCTTAAAATCTTCAAGATTAAAGACAATTGCCTGCATTGCAGATTATCACTTTTTAAACAAGGGATTAAAAGAAGGCTAAGAATAACGGTTCTATTATTTAAATTATAAACAAAATATAACAAGTCAATATTGTAACTTTGTGCAAGGTAAAACCCAAAGCATGGGCATTTTAATTCACAAAATTCTTTCCCAAAAGTAGTGGTCCTCACAAGGTAATTTGGTTTCTTTCTGAAAGCTGTTAAGCACATTAAACACCTATGTTGGTATTATTAAAGAACAGGAATGGCATATCAATATTTGATAATTAGTACTGTTCAAGCAAATAATGAGTATATCATCTTCTGAATCTTATTATGCAACTGGCTAGCAAGGTCATTAAAGTGACAAATAATAAAACAGCTACAAAATTTACCACACTTCGGATAATTAGTTGTGCTACCTTTAAATTAGAGATAAGAGAACAAGGCACTGGTGTATGCTAGTTTATATGTTAACTAGCACAACATTATTCACGTGTTAAGTATACTGAGCATTTGGGCTAGGAACTGTTGAATGCACATTAGATAAAAACTGCAAAGGTACAAAAATTTTACTTACCAAAGTCTCAAATCCAGTAATTCTCCCTCTTCTTTTTTTTTTTTTTTAAAAAAAAAGGGAGTTGTTTAGGAAGAAGTTGGTAATTAACAACATTAGGTCTAGCAGTGAAAGTATAGAACACATGATAAGTGTTTTCTACACCAAGGTTTGGACCGTGAAAAAAAAAACTACCGAAAAAATAAGCCAATAAAAACACACTCCAAATATTGATTAAGAAGCCCTTTCTAAGCACCATGAAGAATCAAGAAATAACATATAGCAAGTTTATTAGGAAGAAATTAGTTGCAGTGCGACAAAATATTGAGAACAGAATAACAGTATTAGGGCAATATAGCATTGAAGTAAACAGAGCCCTGATCTCGTTTAGCTGCTATTTTAGATTCTTTTGCAAGCCAAAATTTTCTTACCATACTGTGAGCATCAGCTACCCCACAAGCAATCTGAGGTTTGACTATACTAGGAAGAGATAGTTTAGCTTCTGATAGCTTCTGTAACAAATTAGGTTCATTAAAATCATCAACCTGCAAAATGAACTCTAGATGTAAATAAAAGTGAGAAGGAAAGAGTGTAATTCTAGGAAGCATCTTGATTAAACCTAAACATCATTGTCAAAATGCAAAGCAAAGTTTTTCCTGTGGCATTTGTTAATTCAACAACTTTCCATGATGAATAAATCACAGAGGCATCAGGATAAATAACTGCAAACCTAATTGAAACTATTAATCAAAGCCAATAAAGTAGATAGTCTTTTTCTTAAAAAAAAGAAAAAGAAAAAGAAAAAGCAAAGTGGACAAAGCAGAAAATTTGCATCTCATAAACTTTTGAAATGAAAGATGAAAATATCCATAAACATCTTATCCAATGTCCAGTATAAGAATGTTACTATATATATATATATATATATAGATAGATAGATAGATACATATACACATGTATACATGATACATGTATGTATGTATACATATATGTATCTATGTGTATATATATATATATATAAGAGTGCTATCTCGCTATTACAAGTCTGCTATAAATCTTTCTTGTTAGGACAGGACCATTATTCTTGATCTTTATCCAAATATCAATGTGAAATGTTCAAGGAATGTGTATTTTTCCACAGATATCCTAGGGTCTACAAGAGGACTTTTCAAGAAAAGGGAAAAAAGAGTCAAAGAAATGTAAGTAAAGCATTGCATACTGCGTGCATTGAATGTTTAGTCTACTCAATAAATAGATACCATTTTAGCCAAAAGACCTTTAGGAAATGGGGTCCCCTTATTGTAAGATGACCTGTGTTGAGATTCTCCAGCCCAAGAAGAATTTGTTGGATTTTCAGCCGATCCAAGACAGGATATATTTTATCAAGTGGGTCAATCACAAAACAACCAGGGTGGTCTTCCATGTATCTGTTAAAGAACCAATAGTTGTGAGAAAACACACTGGACATTATAAAAACTAAACTCATTTGTTACATTATTGCTAAGTGATGCATCTTGGAAGATGCTCATTATTGTGAATAAATTATTTCTATTACAGGATAAAATGTGATGGGTGTCAATGACGGTACAAGGCAATATCATGACTAGGTTTGAGCGAGTAAATAACATCAGAAAGATGAAAAATAGGACAAGGACAAGAAACAGTAGCATGTTGATTTATCACACATTGTGACACTGTTTACAGATTATTTCAAAATTTACCTTTTTAATTCATGCATGCCAGTAGTGTAAGTAATATTATTTGAAGATTCTGTAGAGCTGCTTAATTCCACAGAGATGATTTCATCTGTTGCTTTATGCAGAACTATGTCAACATGTTCCAGTTGAGAACGTAGGGGGAGTTCAAAAGTGAGAGGCATAAACATCAACCCATTTGGAGTAGGGGACATTGGGAATGCACCCCTCTACAAGAAAGAAAAGACAAATACTAAGCTTCAATTTTCAAACAAAATACACAGTAGAATTCATTCACGGGCGAGTTACATTTTAGAACAACTGAATATGCAATATCATGAACTTTAAACTGAAAGCAACGAACAACAGAGTCACATTTAAGTCTTGTTCTAAAACCAAAATGTTTTCAACTTCACTTATCACCAACCGCCTATATTACATGTTTTTCATGACAAAAATCTCTGTGCAACAAACAATTTTACTACATTAGAAAGTTTAAAACCAAAGCAGTAGTATGAGCTTAGAGATAGTAAATCTAGTTTGTAAAAGTGGATGCAGTAAGTTTTGGATAGCAAGGCAGGAGTTTAATCAGGCATCCATAGATTCATATTCGATGTCTTCGTAAAACCTGGGACCATTTAGAGTTTATACACAGCATATCATTTTCTTTCCTTGCATTGTCCTATTGCTAACATTCATAATATTCTCAAGAGCTCACCTTTGCAAAATCTTCTTCCCGGGAAGGCTTCATGATATAACCAACAGTTGCAACATTGTTACCAATTGCCTGTTTGCAATTTCAAAAACCAAAAACTCAATGAATTTGATATGAGATAGCATACATTTTAAATTCTGACATGTCAAAAGTTAGAAAATAGATGCTAAAATGCTGAAATAAAAAGTCATCATCATGAATATATTTAGCGGTTCAAAGGTTTCTCTCCAATTAACAAGATTTCCATTTCCATTACAAAAGTTTATTTTGAACTTTGCAAGCATGAACCTAAATTCAATGAGTTTACAATAAAATCAGTATTCATCTCCAATCTCTTTGGTTTCCAAATTGCAAACTATTGTGACAACTCTACTTTCCTATATAAAGTTGACAATAATAAGCCAGAATAATTGCCATCACAAATAAATAAATGCAAAAGTGAATTTACTTAAGACAAGAATTACACCTACAAACAAACCTTTCTATTCAAGCGGCAAATTGTCAAAAATAATTCTTCCACTCTATTTATACACAGAGCTCTCTTCGAACTATCGCACACACCACCACCACCACCTTCAGCATCTAGAAAAAGTAAATAACAAGGAGAGAAGCCTAAAAAGTGAGTTAAGAGAAACCTAAAATAAATAAATAAAAACAGAGCTTAAAAAGAGTTGAACTGAAAAAGAAGACTGACCCACAACAGCGATGATGATCCAATTGAGATCGCTAAATTGATGAAAAGTATGATTCTTGGTGTTAGAAACAACATACAAAACACTTCCTTTTCCACCAAATTTATCCCTCCAAGCAGAAGCAGATACAGAGCCATCCAAAACAAAGCAATCAAAAGAGTATTGAGTTGCTGTGTTTTGAAGCAAGCTCACCTATTCATTATTTATTTATTTAGTATTATTATTAGACACACGATACATAAATTTTATTAACTACAACGGAATCAGCTACATTAAGGAAAATGAGAACCAATTATATAATTAACCTTATCATGAGAAAGAGCAGATG